>JAXGGA010002313.1:0-125371 GCA_038373865.1 Uloborus plumipes | reverse complement strand
TTTCTGAATTTTTTTTTTTTTGAAAAAAGTACAGTTTTGCTCTTTTTTTTCATTTTTCTAGGCCAATGAGCGCCGGCTAAATTTTAAACAAATTAAGCGAATTTTTTTGAGAGTAATAACAGGCCCATATAGCAACTTTTCCACACTACCCAAAAACAGATTTCCAAAAAAAATTTTTTCGGCCCACCCTACTGTATAGGCCATTTTTGTTGTTGGCAACAGCGAAAATCGGGCGTTTTGATGCTTTGTCTTATGAACTATAACTTTTTTTCTATCAAAGATTTTGAGCTCAAATATAGCTCATTGGAAAGCTAAGAAAAAGATCTTTTTATATATGCTATCAATAAATTTCAGATTTTAAAAAAATATTTATTTTTTCAAGGTCAAAGTTTACGACGAAAATGACATTTTTTACTACTTTCGAACATTAAAAAACCCATGAAGGGTTCAAAGTAACAAGCCGATTTTTTCATCATATATTCATAGTCATGGTTACTTACTGTATAAAAAAAATTGGCTTGTTACTCCACCCCCTTTATGAGATATGCCCCCCCCCCCCCAAAGTTGTAAATTTTTTTAAAAATCCAATTTTCAACGCTAAAAAAATGCATGTGGGGGCAAGATAAAAAATTTTTCATTTGTGGTATTTTAAGTACTTTTTACCAGCTTTCTAATAAAACAAAAGTTGCTTTGTTATTCAAAGGCGTTTGGCAGATATAAGGGACTGAACTTTCAAAAAATCGCACAAAAACAACACGATTATTTTCGTTTTTTTTAATCTTTTTTTTATTTAAATGTAATTATGTACCTTATTCTTTGCCTTAAATGCTAAAAAAAGATTAAGAAGAGCAATGAAGAAACATATTTAAAGTTTAATAAGATAATTTAATATTTTTAACACCTGGGAATATAGAATACCACTAAACTTGTCTGATTTTTACACATCTGATTGCTACCTACAACAGGACTGAGCATTTCTCAACTTGTCCAGGTTTGTTCATACCATGTGGTCATCCTTGTTCTGGCTTGTTCTCACATGTGTATCTTAGTTGTCTTTCAAATTCTGAAAGAAGTAGGTTGTTGAGCTAGTGTTTCTGCTGTAAAATCTTGTGAAGCTGATGTGATTTCTTTTCATTTCAAGTTCATTCATATTCACAGAATGTTTTGTTAAAGGTAAAAGAAGAAATTCTTTAGAATCCTTAAATATAAATTTAAATTTGTCTTTCTACATGTAAACTGTGAATAAGTTATGGATAACCCTAAATGCTCCATAGGAGTTTTTGAGAATGATGATTGTAATATTTTAAGTTACAGTAGGCAGTCTACTGTAAATAGTATTTCTGAGTACAGTGATGATGATAAAACTTTACTGCACCTGAGAACTAGGTGTAAAACTATTGAAACTGTTTGTACCTACCAGCAAGAAGTTCCATAAAGGTGGCAAAACTTGGCAAGAAATTTTTTTGCATGGTAGGTACAAACAGTTTCAATAGTTTTACACCCAGTACTCAGGTGCAGTAAAGTTTTATCATCATCACTGTACTCAGAAATACTATTTACAGTAGACTGCCTACTGTAACTTAAAATATTACAATCATCATTCTCAAAAACTCCTATGGAGCATTTAGGGTTATCCATAACTTATTCACAGTTTACATGTAGAAAGACAAATTTAAATTTATATTTAAGGATTCTAAAGAATTTCTTCTTTTACCTTTAACAAAACATTCTGTGAATATGAATGAACTTGAAATGAAAAGAAATCACATCAGCTTCACAAGATTTTACAGCAGAAACACTAGCTCAACAACCTACTTCTTTCAGAATTTGAAAGACAACTAAGATACACATGTGAGAACAAGCCAGAACAAGGATGACCACATGGTATGAACAAACCTGGACAAGTTGAGAAATGCTCAGTCCTGTTGTAGGTAGCAATCAGATGTGTAAAAATCAGACAAGTTTAGTGGTATTCTATATTCCCAGGTGTTAAAAATATTAAATTATCTTATTAAACTTTAAATATGTTTCTTCATTGCTCTTCTTAATCTTTTTTTAGCATTTAAGGCAAAGAATAAGGTACATAATTACATTTAAATAAAAAAAAAGATTTAAAAAAACGAAAATAATCGTGTTGTTTTTGTGCGATTTTTTGAAAGTTCAGTCCCTTATATCTGCCAAACGCCTTTGAATAACAAAGCAACTTTTGTTTTATTAGAAAGCTGGTAAAAAGTACTTAAAATACCACAAATGAAAAAATTTTTATCTTGCCCCCCACATGCATTTTTTTAGCGTTGAAAATTGGATTTTTTAAAAAATTTACAACTTTGGGGGGGCATATCTCATAAAGGGGGTGGAGTAACAAGCCAATTTTTTTTATACAGTAAGTAACCATGACTATGAATATATGATGAAAAAATCGGCTTGTTACTTTGAACCCTTCATGGGTTTTTTAATGTTCGAAAGTAGTAAAAAATGTCATTTTCGTCGTAAACTTTGACCTTGAAAAAATAAATATTTTTTTAAAATCTGAAATTTATTGATAGCATATATAAAAAGATCTTTTTCTTAGCTTTCCAATGAGCTATATTTGAGCTCAAAATCTTTGATAGAAAAAAAGTTATAGTTCATGAGACAAAGCATCAAAACGCCCGATTTTCGCTGTTGCCAACAACAAAAATGGCCTATATATCAAAGGGTAAATTTTTCAAAAATAAAATGAACACTATTTTGAGCTCTGGGAAGTAAAAGGAATACACATGCAAATTTTCATTAAAATTAAAAATGGTGATGCGCACCGCATTTGTTGATTTAAAATGGTTTAACATTAAAGTTAAATAAATTTGCCTCTCTGAAAATACAGTCGACGCTCGATATAACGACCGTCTCCGTCCTACAGAAAACGGTCTTTATAACGAATGGTCGCTGTAAGAGGTAGAACATAGAGTATATTGGGATACAGTTGGGGGTTTTCTCACCGATCGTTATATTGGGATGGTCTTTATAACGTGTGGTCGTTATAACCAGCGTCGACTGTAATACACTAAAATTACTATACAGTCAAGCTAACTTATTGGATCAATAATATCAAAAATGTACACTATTTACATTGTACTGTTCATTGATTTCAAAATTATATTATATTAAACTGCCAATTAGTGTACCAATTAATCGGTCACTTTGACGATTATTAATAATCGACAAAATATGGCCGATTAATCAGCAGAATTTTTTTTTTTAAATGTTATCAAGTATACCTTCACCCCTGTGGCAGATTTTTTTTCAGCTTTCTGCGACAAATTTTCTAGAACCAATTTCTTTCTGCAACACTAGAATATTCTTTAATAATAAATTTCTATGCAACCCTCTTACCATAACACAAGGTGTTTTTATTTATAAAAATGTTAACATTAATACTATAGATTCATAGGTTTCTTTTCTGGTGGCTGTTTTATATTATTTTTTCTCTTAGCCTTTTTTTCCTTCCAATCACAAAAATCTTTCTGCACACTCTCCCTGATTCTACGACAATGTCGCAGTGTCGGCCATAGGGATGTCCCCTATGTTCGATTTTATTTCGTAAGTTATCCAATACAAATAATTAATTAATCGTGTTTTTTAACGTTATTGAGACATCAGAATCTTAATAACAGCAGAAAGAGTTGTTCTTTCTCTCTTTTTCTCTCTTTTTAATGCCACCAACTTTAATGTTCTACTTTGAAGTTTATGGCCTTCAAAGCGGAGCGTCCCGATTGGAGGTCAGTGTGATATTCCAAAAATGGCTTTATTCGGCAAATTTTGTCCGACGATTCGGTAAATTTAGAGACAGAATGGGAAAAATACATTTTTTTCTAATACAGTAGCCCCTCGTTATATCTCTCATTCGGATATATCGCTCTTTTCCTTTGTCTCCCCCTCCCCCCCCCCCAAAAAAAAACTTTTAGTTCGAAACCATTTTTGAGAAAATATGTAAGGTGCTCAGAAAAGGTCTCTTTCTCATTTATTTTGTCATCAATGAACAAAACGAAGGTTCTTCTTTTCTTCTGAATTCGCTGAAAAGAAGCAGCAAACTCCTGTCACCCAAACTTGCATACTGCAGAGACAGTTTGGAAACTACTGAACACTTTCTTTTGTATTGATACAATGAGTGAAACGCATCTGATAAGTGTCAAGAAAACACACGCCCTAAAATCCAATGTTCGAATAACTGAATTTTTATGTATGTGCACGTATAATTTACTTATATGCTGGACAGAAAACTATTTTTAATGACCTCGGTTATATCGCGCTTTTTTTTTTTTTTTTGTCCCCCGAAAAGCGCGATGCAACAAGGGGTTACTGTATTTTAGGAAAATTAGGATAACAAAATCGTTAAAAATTAATTTCTTGCTATTTCTAAACTCAGAATTGTATAAGAGAAAAAACAGCATCAATAAAATTGGTAGTATTAAAAACAATCTCATCCTTTTCATTACTCGGTTAAGGCGATTTATCAGCTGATTATCAACAGCCAACTAATTGGTAATCTCAATTTGCTTATCCATGCATCCCTACTTAAGACTTACCTTTCAGTAGTTTCTAAGAGCTTTGCTACAATTATCTCAAAACATTCAGACAAACAATATGTATTTGGTTCTTGATTATCATCTGTCACTTCAGCAGCTTCAAATGCAGCTTCAGCAAGGCTGCTAAATGCCTGAATAAAAGAAGTCAATATTTAGTGCTCAATTCCAATATAGATTATACATTCCTGGAGTACTCTATTACTCCAGGGTTCCCTTTACACACGTTTTAACCTGTTGAATGGGGTTATGAAGAGCACTTTTTTTAACCAGACCAGAAGTTGAGCAACTACTGGTCGAGCACCCTGAGGTGATTTGCAACAAGAACTTGAAAGACTGTGACAAAGAAACAATATTTAACATGCCCCAGTTGCCATTAGCCACTAATAGTGCCATCTAGTATGAAAATTCCGAGCTAAGTATATGACCAACACTAAGGGCACAGCAGTCCCTTTTGTAAATCTCATTGTAAATTGAGGTCCAATAAAAAGTTTTTCAAGTTAAAAAAAAAAAAAAAGCAGATTATCAGTAAATCAATAGTTTTGCACTTTTAAAACAGTTGAATAAGTAATCCTTGAATAATACACAGGAAGTTACGGTACTCTTGGAAAAATGGCAGAAGCAAGATCATGCATTGCAAAAAAAAAAAATTAAATAAAAAATAGGAGGTCTGCAGTCCCTGCTGTATCTCTATCGTCATATTGCGGCTAACAGCAAAAAATGCGAAGTTGAGAGCGAGAAGAACCACTATGCAATCAGCAGGTTTAAAAATTATATTTACTCATTTACTCTTTTTTTAGTATTATTAGTTTGAGGGACCTCATTACAAATGACCAACATTTTTCGCTTCACGAAAGAAGTGTAAGACATTTGCAGGGACGTCATTTCAAGTTTTTCCGGGGGGGGGGGGGGGCAAAGCGTAAAAACACAATACAACAAAAATTACACCCACTTATACGTAAATACATTGATTTCTCAAAGTTAGGGGAGGGGGCAAACGATCCTCCTGCCCCCAGAGAGGATGGGCCTGGACATTTGTAAACATATAGAAATAAGTTTACAAAATATCAAAATTTACTGCAAACTTTCTGTGAATGGCGTTCATCCATATTATCTAGGTCTAATTGCTGGTAAAAATACTAAATACCTCGTGAGTAGCAGATTCTTGGAAGAGAATCAAGGCAAAGAATTATTTTAAATTATCAAAACAAGATAGTGAGTAAAAAGGTATGATTTAGAATGTCTGTGGTGGAAGCCAATTTATTAACATTAGTGAAAAAATAAAACTTTTACTATGACTTACCCAACAAACATTTGATGCAACTCTAGGTTCAGCACTTAGTCCCTTTACTAATGCCTCTAGAAGCTGTTTTAGGTATGTTTCATTGACTGCAGCCTCAGGATTAAGCTCACATACTCTGCCAATAGTCCATGCAACTGTATCCCGAACAACTACACTTTCATCAGACATTAGCTCTATAAACATGGGCATTGCTTGCTCAACAATTGGTTTTAAATTTGTTGGATCTGGACCTTCTAAAATGCAACCTTTAATAAAAGAAAATTTCAGACA
Source organism: Uloborus plumipes (assembly GCA_038373865.1). Lineage (NCBI taxonomy): Eukaryota > Metazoa > Arthropoda > Arachnida > Araneae > Uloboridae > Uloborus > Uloborus plumipes. The sequence goes on along the minus strand of JAXGGA010002313.1, from coordinate 119,236 downwards.
TTATAAATGAACACACCATTTTTAAGTATATAAAAAGTACACTTTTTAACATGAGTTGCAAAATGAAATAGACACTAATTCCATGCAAAAGTTTCTCTTTCCATTTTAGAACAGACATGAGAGTCATTTCATTTTAATACAGGCAGGTAGGTGTGAAAAGAATCATATGACCATCACCGATTTGTTTTTAAAAAATAGAGTAGTTACAACTAAGGGGCGTATGAAATATCCCAAAAGGATTTTGTGAGAAAAAATGTATTTCTCTTGTTACAGCCTACTGAAATTTGGCACAAAATCAGCCATGTTGAAAAAAAATCAGCAAAGCATTTGAATTCGACACTATTTAATCCTTTTGAACAATTCTTTTTCTGCATATAAATAAGAGTATATATAATTTAGACGTCTTTTTTTTTTAAATTTAGTTCAGTTTATTGATCAATAAAAAAATTGTGCCGAAAAAACTGTGTTTTTACCGGTTTTCAATTTTTCTTCTATATGAAAAAAATTCTTCTGTATGATATTTAAAACATTGACACCCTGCAGTGAAGCAGGGTTGCCACAGGAAAAATTCACCAAAAAAGTAGCAAAAGTAGTCAAAAACTCATAAAAAGTTGCAAAAAAATAGTCCAAAAAATTAAAAAGTTGCAAAAAAAAGTAGTCTCCAAAATTGAAAAAGTTAAAAAAAAAAAAAAAAACAGTATTCATGATCAGATATAAATGAAGTAAGAAATAAATAGTATAGCTGAAAAGTTAACATTTGTAAAAAGTCTCCATCTATTTTTCTGAGGAGTAAACTGAACGTGCAATTACAAAAAAAAAAAAAACTTTTGACATAACCAATTAAAAAAGGGAGTGCCCCCCCCCCCCCATGACTAGAGTTATTTTTATTCAACTATTTTGATGAGAATACAATGAAAAATCAATATAAATAAAGAAATTATAAATAAAATACTGCCAATAGCTGTTATGAGGATGCAGTAGAGCAACATTATCATCGTAAAAAATTATGTCGTCTTTTGTGGCAAGAACTAGTTAAACATTAACTAGGACCTTGAAAGTACAGCAGTACTTTTGCCAGAAACTTGATACTAATTTGATTTTTTATTCTGATTTCTAGACTATTCCTTTCAGTTCAACTTTTTTTTGGTTTAACATTTTTTAATTTTCTTCTCTAACCTTAACTTCATTTTTTTATTTCACTCTGGCGTCAAACTGATATCAGAGCTTTATGTGCTGATATGATTCGCAATCTGGATGACTATAACATACCATCTCATGCTGCAAAAACACATATTGGTTCTGCAACATGAGATGGTATGAGGGAGGAGTTGTAATGGCAGTCTGAAGTGGAAAAATAGCACTCTTAATCACAATGTTAACTTGTACTTTGTTCCTTGAAAAAAAAAAATCAGAAATATAATGATAATATTACAAAACTTACTTCATTGAAACAAAATCAACAATCCAGTTCTTTTTGTGTCAAGTGAATAATCATGCTTGAAATGATTAGTTTTTTTCTAATTGTCAAATGAAAGTTTCAGTAAAAATAAGAATAAATTTTATTTATTTGCCTTTTAACAAAGCTTTGATGATTAAAAAAAAAAAAAAAAAATCCAAAAATTGTGTAGAAGGATTCTCATTTTTCGCAAGGTAGAAGACCATACAAACTTGAAAATTGCACCTAAATGAGCTCTTTAAAATAAAGCAGAACTTTAAACAATACACCTCTGATACCCCTGTTTAATTTACATCACTTTGTATAATTTTCCTCTATTTATTCATAAATTCTAGAAATATGAATCAATGAGTTACTTCAACTTTCACATATGTCAACTGTTCAACTGGAAGCTTATGCAAAAACTACCCATTAAAAAAAAATTGATAAAATTAAATTAAAAAGAAGCTGATTAAGGTTTTAAGTGAAAAAATACGTATTGCAAGAGAAAAATTTAACAATTAAACACTCATTTGTTAAATATTTAGTACACTTTCCACCCAAAAAGTAAAAAAAAAAAAAGAACTGTAGATATAATATGCTTTAGTTAGCTTATGTTAAAATAGCTATCAAATTCTAAAATAATTGAAGTTAAAATATGTGCAAAATTATTGAAATCCCTAACAGTAGAATTTTGGGTGAAGCTCGTGCTTGATGTCTGTAAGTTCCAAGAAATAAATTTTTACCTAATCAGCTGTTGATTATTGAAATTCAATTAAAGGAGAGTCTTAAATAAGTCAGTTCCTTCACTCTACTAAACTTTGAGCCAATTTTTCTACAATATATATCTAATAAATAGATCCACCCTCTTTCCTTAGTAGCTATGGCTATTAAGCAGATCACTTTTTACCCAAAAACTAAAGTAACAAAGAGGTTATTCCAAAATCTAAGCCGCTCCCTGATTGTTATTTAAAAAAAATAATGGATCTGTCCATAATAAAAGGCAAAGAAATACTTTTTTTTAGGTGACAAAGAAATAAGAATAAAAAAGTAATGAGTTTCAAATTAATAAATAAAATCGAATAGGCTGAAAAAAAAATCTAGGATTTTCGAATCAAAACTTGCTTTGGAAAAAAAAAAAGTCTCCAAAAAAGTAGCTTCAGTGAAAATAGGTTGCTTTTTAGCCTGTTTGGCTCAAAAAAAGTCTCCAAAGTTGCCTAGAGACAAAAAAAAAAAAAAAAAAAAAAAAAAAAAGCAGCGAAAAGTAGCATTTGAAAAGTAGCTTGTGGCAACCCTGTGCAGTCCTGAAATTTTTCTTCAAACGAATTTTTGTGTGATTAATTTAGTGTGTGATTTTAAGTCTTTCAGGAAAACCTTTTGCATTTTCTTTCCCCTTCTGAGTTCAAAAAAAATTCTGATTTTTATTTCATTTTTCAACACAAGAAATTAAATGCACTCGCGGGCTGCACACCGCTACGCGGTGGGCCGCAGGCTGTGCACCCCTATAGTACATTTACTACGAGTCGCGTTCAAAAAGGGCCGTTTGTATATTTAAATAATGGCCCTTCGGATCGCAGTTTAACTAATGCAGTGCTATCTACTGACTCATTGTGAAGCTACAGCATCATTTGTTTTGGTTCTGAAGTCTTATTGTTGTCTGTGAATGCAAAGAACAATAGCCGCAAAAATCGTTGAATCCTGCCAACTGGGAAGTGCGTTCTGCTATTTTTTCTCATGTGCAAAAGATCTGCTGAAATTCATCGGGACTTATGCCTGGATTATGGACCTACAGTTATGACTAAATGAAAGGCTAGACAATGGTACCGTGATTTTGAAAATGGCCGAACAAATGTCTATGACGAAGAACGGAGTGGCATACTCAGTATCCAGACTGATGAAATCGTTTCACAAGTGGACCAACCACTACAAGACCTGATCTTTGATTGACGATGAGCGGCCTGACTGAAAAATTCGCTCAACACGGACGCACTACTGCTTACACTATTGTTACGGAAAATCTCGCATACCACAAATTGTGTGCAAGGTGGGCACCAAAAATGCTCACTGACCTTCACAAAGCGAAAAGAATGTCTAGTGATCGAAACTTTTTGGCCCGTTATAGCAAGATGGAGATGACGTGTTTTCTCGCATTGTTACTGGGGATGACGACGTGGGTATCTTACGCCAACTCACAAACAAAACTGCAATTGGTGAAGCGGCGACACTCAACTTCACAGAAAAAGTTTAAGCAAACCGAAGAGGGACTCAAAAACGCAATCGTCAACTGGTTCAACTCTCAGGCGGCAAGCTTCTATGCAGAGGGGTTAAAGAAGCTGGCGCAGCGGCACGAAAAATGCTTAGAAGTGAAAGGCGATTATGTAGATAAGTGAAGCAAGTTTATACCTAACGAAATATGACAATAAAACTTGTTTCTTATGAGTAAATTTTTTTCTGTGACCAAACGGCCCTTACTATTTGAACGCGACTCGTAAAAAATAAGTTTTTCATAGAGAAAAAATTCATAAAATCTAAAATTCGGCAATAAGGTCATTTTCAAAAAATCAAAATTTTGTTCTGGGCAAAAACACGGGATTTGGTGTATACCCACTTGTTAAACATTAAAAGAAGTTCAATTGAGCTAATTTTTAGATTTTTAAAAATTGGCTTTTTTCAATAATCTTATTTCAAAAATTGTTCATCTTTCACATTTTTTAAAATTTCAAATTTTATTTCCTAGGCTGTATGAATCTAAAGATAACAAAAAATTGTATGAAACTACCATGTATGGGCTTAGACTGCCATCTTTGTTTTCTTAAAAAGCGTTTTCTTCATAGAAGAAAAAAAAAATCATAAAATCAGTAAAAATGCAGTTTTTCAGCAAAATTGATATTTTTTCTTAATAAACTGAATTAAATTTTCAAAAATGTCTAAATTATATAGACTTATTTATATTCAGAAAAAAGGAATATTCAAAAACATTAAATACTTTTCAAATTAAGTTGATTCCAAATTTGCTGTTATTTTTTAAAATGGCCGATTTTGGGCAGAGTTTCAATAGGCTGTAACGGGAGGAAAATCTTTCTCGCAAAATTCCTTTTAGGACATTTCATACGTCTTAGTTGAAAATTACCGTAATTTTTTTTTTTTAAAAATCTGTGACGATCATGTGACAGACCCTGCCTTAATAACAGCATTGCTTTCTTTTTTAAGTTGTAAATAATTTATGACTTAAGGAATTATTCCTTATGTATCTTTCTGCACATTTGCCAAACAATCCTGAGATGGGCAAATTTTTCGAAACATAATCGATGTCTCTGCCATTCATTCATATGAATCTAAACGTAATGTAGTTATAAATCAATTACAAAAAAAAAAAAGAAGAATGGTTCAAGAGCAACTGAGATGTTTTCATACTGTTTGAGGGCCTTAACTTGTATACATTAATCAGGGTTTAAGTTGAGTTTAAAAGTTCATCAGCAAAAAAGCTAAAATTAGAGAAAGGCTTTAGCAAAATGCTGAAATGTCAAAGGTTACTAAATAGTGAGCATGTTTACAAATCTTTAACTGCTTATGCGTGTTTCACCTCTTGTTTAAAGCTAAATTCAAAATTCAGCCATGACATCTTCAAAAATAAATAAATTCACAGTTGGTGATACTTTATAATAAGATTAAGTTTGATATCACCATGCTAGCTTTTTCTGTCGGGTTGTGCATTGTTTTTTTTTTCTCTTATTAAATTGGAGCAAAAATGCCTTACTTAATTTTTGTAATTTTGATAGTGCTTTTACATTCTGCGAAAAATGCGACCGTATCGGAAAGCCTGATATTCATTGGTTTAAAAGCATTCAATATCTTACAAGAAATTCTTTGAAAGAACAAGAATGCTGTAAGCAAAATTAGGATCTTTTACTATAAAAAAAATAATTCTGCATGAAGAAATAAGATCTTAAAGTAGCAAGAATTAAATAGGTTCAAGGGACTTAAACTAGAAATATGAGTCAAACTAACCAAATGCCATCACAGCCGCATCCCTGTATCGCCAATCAACATGCTTGATATTATTTTTAACAAATGGTAAAACATGAGGCACAATATCGTCTTCACAACAAGCAGCCATCAACATAAGGCAAACTCCTGCTGCTTTGCATGGAATCCAATCATCTTCATCATCATGTTCCTCCTAAATTAGAAACATTGATACAAATGACTAAATATACATTGTGGATAAACTACAGAATGGCTATACTAATTTCTTTACTAATGCTTAGTGGTGTAATAACAAATTCAAAATGAAATAAGATATCTTTTGTGGATAAAAATAAAAAAGCACATAAAACAATGTTGAAAAGTACAAATGCGCATGAATACTGCAGATACGTGTTTCAGAGTTATAAGAAACTTTTCTAATGCAAAATTAGGATCTGATGGCTGCAAAGTCATCCGACAAAAAGCGATTTGTCGGATATCTGTGCATCCATAAGTTCACAATTTTGCACTGAGCCATGCATTCCATGTAATGCCTGAAACATGTGTCTACAATTTTCCTGTGCAATGCTTTTCAACGTTGTTTTATATGCTTTTAGAATCAAACTTCTCAGAAATAACCAATAGAAGATATTCCCATCCAATTTAAGAATTACAAATCATCATTTTAGACCGCTACTAGGGCACCAGAGTTATGTTAAACAAACAAGATATCTTGTTAAGAACCACAGGGTGGTTAATGTTGAAAATAAAATATTTCTCTTACCATTAGACATATCTAGTCTTTTTTTCAAACTTTCTCATGTTGTCTATCCCTTTGAGTCCCTTGCAATCATAAAACCATGCTTTATATTAAATTTTTTATGTTTTTTCCTCACCTTAGGTACATGCTACTAATAAACTGAAACTAGAACTTCTGTTTGAAGTTCTATTAGCGTAATCAGTTTATTTTTGCAGGGGTCATAGCAGGGAAAAATATATATAGGAGTTTTAAGGAAAAAATATAGGAGTTTCCAAAATGTACGTAAAGGAGTTTCAAAGAAAATATACAAGATCTGTAGCGAATTATATCGGAATTTCAGATATAGAATGCTAATATATTTTGCAACACATGTTTAAAAAACACCATTCTCCGTAGGATTCTACATTGCATAAAATTATCGTAATGTGAAGAGTAACTGATGTGAGAACATAAGAATTTCCACACATACAGAAAATAGTGAATTTTATAATTTCCCTTAATGTGTAATACATGGTGTATCTATGTGGGCAATAGTCAACACATGTGTGTATGAAGGCAGTTTATTTTTTTCACATCCTTTTCCTAGGGTTAAACCATTCATAATCCCCTCATTGAAGCGGACACTCACTTAACCGGACACAGCTTATCTTGCAAAAAGGCTCTTTTTTTACTCATTAAAACGGACATTGACGGACAAGTTTGGAGAAATCTGTCCAGTTTCTTGTAGGGAGAAAAAAAAAGATAAGAGATCCATTGAAAATACTTGATTCAGTTCACTTCCAACACAGAGATGGTTAAACACAAAGGGAGGCAACCACAAAGGGGAATTAGTAACACCTTCTTCCACAACAAACCACAAAAATACACTACCATTTCAGAACTTGACAGGAAAAAGTCTGATAAGGTGGAAAGCGAATGTTGGTTTAGCGTAGGGCTCTTGGGAATAGCTCAGATTATAAGAAATACAGCTGTTGGTCATAGAGTGCGACTCTGCTCGGTAAACTGGTTAAATGTTTTGATCTTCTCCCTAGAGTAATCAAACTGTCCGCCATGTCAGGGCTATGGAATAGATCATGAAATAAAATATAGGAGTAAGTAAGAAATATAGGAAATATAGGAGAATATCTGATAAACTGAGAAAATATAGGAAATATAGGAAGACTATGAGGCCTGTTTACTATGATGAGTTCTAAAATGCTGAAAAAACACTTTTTGCATAGACTGCATTTTATTTTGAATTTCCTTTCTCATTCATCTTTCAAATCAAGTGAACAATAATAAAAAGAGGGTTACTACATTTGAAGTGTGTATCAGCCTCCTGCTACAAATAGCTTTTATAAGAGAATATCTGCCTCTAGCTCCGTCACTTCTTACTCCAAAAGGACGAGTCCTCAATAAGGAAGAAACGGCAGTCTCTGGATAGAATAATAGAGTTAGTGGTCTTTTGAATGTAAAAATTTTAAGTTTCAGACCTTTTTCAAAGCATGAAAAAAAAAAAAAAAAAAAAAAACATCCTAGTGATAAAAGCTACAGCTCCTTGAAATCATAACCTAGATGGTTTTTCCAATAAAAATACAGCTTTTATGCAATAACATATACATTAGAAGAGGTTAACAACTTGAAATTATTCTGAAACTTTAAATACATACCTGTTTTGTTAGAGTCTGCATTAAAATTGGCACTAAATACTGGAGAGCACCTTTGGCATAAAATCTTGAAGTTCTGGCAGGTGGCATACCTTGCTCTGCAGCCTGTAGAAATTCACCAGAATCAAAATCAGTGCACAGCAAATAAATAAGACAAATTAAATCAAATGTCTACATCAATGTAACACACACAAAAATACTTCAATCAATTAAAAACTGACAGACAACAGACAATGTAACAAAAAAGCAGTTTGACAGTCATGTTTTATGATCAATAATTTTGATTTGAGGCCTAATAATTTATGGATTTCTTTCTTTTGCTACAGCATTATGTGCTGTAGCAAAGAGTGTTACTATTTACCAGCTATTGTGAGAGGTTTTCAATAGTCTTCCCTACGGGATTTTAAACACTGACTAAGTAAGAGGGAAAATCAGAGCTTTATTTTATCAGGAGCGAAAAATTTTATTAGTATTTCTGCTTTACCTCAGTGGCTTCAATATCTAAATCAACTTCTTCGTCACAAACATTGGACCAAAATTCAATTCCTTGAAGTGCAACTTCATCAATTTCACTTTTCATAGCTTCCATTGTAATCTAAGAAAAATTAAATATTTTGAACACTATTATAAACAATTAGTATCATATTTTATGAAAGATTTATGTCAGAAAAACTTATAATTGAAAAAGTAATTTTCATAAAAATAACTTGCAAATATGTTGGAAGTTTTGATACAATAATTGAGAACTTTTACTTGAAAGGGGAAAATTTTATTACTTTATGATTTTAAAAAAAATTATAAAAATTTCATTTCTTAAAAAATAAATATTTGATTCAAACATGGGATGTGAGTACGGATACAGCATTTTTTACAAGTGAACTCATCAAAAGTATTAAAACGGCAACTAGAATTAATAACTGAAATAACTTCAGAATGATATTTTAACATAATTAGTATTAATAATTACTTTTATAAATGGCAAAAGATTTGAAGTAAAAAAATACTTAGGTGAATAAAAGCACATTCAAAAAATACCAGAATCTCGGTGCATAACTGGAACAATTAATTTGAATTCAATATAAAATTTAAGAATCAAACAGATTGTTTTAAACAATATTTACCTTATTAAAAACGAGTTATGTTCACATTAAACTTTGCACCTACCAAAAATATCAGATTTGTTCTCTACAGGGTTGGCAAGGTTTTGGACAGAACGGTAAAAACCATGGTTTAAACCGTCCTGTCCAAAACCCATGTGTCCAAAACTGTCCAAAACTACATTTTTAGTACAATTTTATATTTTGAACAAATATCAAAAGCACAAAATTATACTTGAAGTTAAGACTTTATTTATTTAATGTAAACATTTAAATATGAACATAAAAACATATATAAGATTTTCAGCCCCCTACTTCTGTTTTTTTTTTTTTGGAATGGATATTTTTGCTTGCATAAACTGAACTTCATCAACTTGATGGAATTTCCAAAATTGTTTTAAAATTCCTTAGGTTATTGCACTTACAAATACAAGTAAATGACAAAAGTGATATTTTTCATAATCAGGTGTAAAAAATGGTAACTAGCATTTCAAAAAATCAAATTTTTTTCTTTTAAATATGAATTTGTTGCTTCGAGACATTACTGTAGCAAAGTTTTTTCTATTTAAAAAATGAAGTCAGTACATTGATTAAGTGCTGTGTGTCTTGGGCATATTTAATTACATTTTTACAAGTGATTTTTGTTTCTTTACTTTGAAACAATACGTCTCTTCGAGTTTGTCAGATACCAATATTTACGCCTGAGCCCTTCATATAATATATTGTTAAAATTTTTTTGAGTAGTAAAAAACATTTTATCATCAGTTTATTATTCTTCAATCTAAGGTTAAAAAAATTATTTGAACATCACTGAAAACATTGTAAAGAAACCACAAAAGACTTCAGTTTTACACATTTTGAGTTAAATGGAGCTGAAATTATCTGCTTTAAGAGTTTTTTTGACAGTACTACCAATTCCTATTTTATGAAATTTTTATGCAGTGGAGTTATGAGTAAATTGTTCATTTTTTTAACGTATATTAAAATTACTAATATAATTAAATATTGTCAAATTTTAATTAATTACAACTAATTAACACTAAGAAACTAAGATGTATGCATTATCAATATTACAGCTAATAGAAATTAGTCAGCTTAAAACCCTTTTGCCATGCTTTAGACGGTTTAAGACACTTTTGGACAGTAAAACCCACCTGTCATGTCCAAAACCAGTTTTGGACGTCCAAAACCCCAACCCTGGTTCTCTAAATCCATGATCTCATTTAAACTGCTTGAAATGCTAATTTTGACCATAGTGAAATATCAGACATGATGTTTACTGTTGTAAACTGTCGAATTTAGCTTTATCACTGGATTGGATGCGGCAACTAATACAAAAATGCTATTAAATAGGGAGCAGGTGGAGGGGATATTGCTATTTTAGATTCTTTTATCATGGTTTATACAAAGCAAGAATTTTTTTTTTACATGTCTCCAGAGCGAAATAAAAGTTGGTATGTATCTGATCTGCCTGAACCTTGTTAAAACTTTCTAAACATTTAATTTGAAGCAATTTTCAAGGTTTTTTAAAAGTACAATTTATTGTTATTTTCTGCTTTTTAAAGTGTTATTTATGGTTTTTCTACATTTACAGAGCATGAAGTTATGAGATTATATTTTGCTTAGTAATTTTACTTTATTAAGAATAAAATATGTGATGATATCACATTTCTTAACTAACCAAACATTATTTACACTACACAACTCTTTTGCTGACTGAAGAAAAACATACTTACAGCAAAGAGTGCTGGTCCCATATATGTCTCCATGTACTGATAATAAAGGGACATTATCTTTACTAAGCACTGAAGAGCAGCAACTCGCACCTATTAAAAAACATAAAAGAAAAATTATATTGGTATTTACGAAATATAAATCAATTCAAAAATATTAGTATGTTCATTTGTACTCATTTTTAAGCATAAGCTTAATCTTACAACAGTACTTCTTTAGAGGAAGAAAAAATAAATTTCTACGGACTCCAAGAGATTTAAAAACTATATAATAGCTTTTAAATATCTAATATTTCTCTTACATTAATACAAATGAATCAAAATTAAATGAGTGTACCATAATATTGTTATTTTCAAAACATTATGAAAATGGAATACTTAAATATAGCAAGCATCTTAAAACTTACTTTAGTATCAGATGACTGTGTAGCTTCACATACAACTTGCATAATAAAGTGTCTTTCTGATTCCTTTTCAAAGTTTGCTTTAGTAAATTCTAAAGAATTCAGTAAAGCATTAGTAGCTGCAAGTTTAACGTGATCACTAGGTTCATCCTTTCTCATACCATGAACAATTGCAGTTAGAATGTCATTTGACTGAGAAATTAAAACATCAGGTTCCTATAAAAAATAATTGAAAACAAGGTGAATTCATAGCCAAAAATAATTTCAAAAAGAAAGTCACTGAAATATATTTTAACAACTTACAATATCTTGACATATATAACCAATTGCTTCTAATGTAGCTTCTTTTGTCATTTCTGTGCTTGTAGCATTTGTAACATTTTGGGTCAAAACCAAAATCAGATCTGGCCACTCACCACGTGGTAATTCTGCAACAGCTATATAGGCTACACACTGAGCAGCTGAACTAGGTCTAATTGTCTCTGTACCAAGTGCAGACAGAACCTAAAATAAACAAATGAGTCAATTTTGTTACACCAACACAAAACGGCAATCAAAATTTCTTTTGAAACAACCATAAAAGAAACAAGGATGATTGTGAGTTCCTATTAAAAATTGAGGGTGTGGGAGCTTATTTGTAAAAAGGCCCTTGTGTTACACATAATTTTATTACATACATATTTAAGCTACTTGATAAACAGACAAGATTCATTTTATATGTTTGAATAGTTTTATACTTTGCATTGTGTCCATTTAACTCACCTGTTAATCAGTTATGAATTACCTTCGAGCTGGTGTTACACAAATTATCGTCGAAAAATTATTTTAAGGTAAAAGCAAAGGTCTAACTGAATTACTGTTTGTCCCTTAAAAACATTTATTAAGTAATGAAAATTACATTTACAACTGAAAATATTAATATGAATTTTAAAAAGATACAATACGCATTAACATTTAAAAGCTCTACTATAAACATGTTACTTTTAGTATTAAAGTAATTGAAACAAAAATTAAATTACATTAGTGATTCTAATTGTAATATTTCGATTCTCATAAAGGACACAGAATTGAGCTTAAATTTTTGATATGATTGTTAATAAAAATGAAGATATTTCAGTTACTTGCCTCTTAACAAAGGGTAATAAGCAGTAAAAATGAGATAAAATTCTCATATTGGATGCAAGCAGATTTTTTTTTAAATGAGGGCATCAAAACTATAAAAATGGCAAAGAAAAATTTTTTTAAAGGAAAATAATTTTAGAATGTTATCTTCAGTCTGTTTGATGAATATTTAAAATAATTATCAGAAAAAGCGCCGAAAATTTGGAGAACAATTTTTTTTCCGGAGATGGGAAGCTAAAAGCATAATGAAAAATAAGCAGTTTTCAAACTTGAAAATACAGAAAATCCTGTAAAATATCAAAACACAATCATCCCTGTAGATAAAACAAGGCAAAAAAATAATATCCAGAGAGAAGATTAGCAAAATTAAAATTTGGATCAAGCATGGTTCGAATTCAGCACAAATAGCTCTCTTGGAGCATGAAAGGCAATTTTGCCTCAACATTTTCATTCTTGCATCTATCTAAAAAGATTGGTGATTAATTCAGAATTAAGGGCCCTGCTCCACATCAGCGTAAAACGCGACAGAAACCCAAGGCAGAAACCGAAAATCCGGGTACTTTCCATAGGAACACTATGTAATCAATTTTACGCTTCTGCTTAATTTTTCTGCTTTACGTCAATGTGGAGCAGGGCCCTAACTGTTGAATGTTAAGCATGAACACATACTATAAACTTTTAATAAAAATTAAACAAAATTTTAACAAAGTTAAAAATCTAAAATGTACCAGTTAATATTTTTTGATTTTGTTTTTTCCAATATCAGTTAAAAATTTGAAAAATTTGAGCTAGGGTCATTGAACTAATTCAAAAATTAAAACTCACACTCTGCTTTATGTAACTTCGAATATCAAGTGGGAATTGCAACCATCTTTCTTGATATTTGGATCGAATATTGGCATCCTTTGAAGTAAGCGCATTTTTAAGCTGCAAACCAGCAGCCATACGAGCCACAGGAGTGTTGCTTGCATGTTGAAGTACATCTGAAAGCGACTTGAGAAACTCGGGCTGTAAAGTAAAGTGTATACTTTATGATTATCTGTTCATAATACTCTTTTGTGACATTTAAGTAAAAAATAATGAACATTTTAAAATATACATTAAAATATCTACATTCTCAATGATTCACTGAATAATTAAACAACTAGTTGCTTGGCCTGGCATTGCACCAGCGCTTCGTGCCTTCAAAGTAGTGAGGAAAGTTTCAACAAACATGATAATTATATGAATATGTAGGTCTAATCATAAGGATTATATCAAAAGGATCCTCAATCAAAACATTTTAAACATTAAATGGCATACACGCAGTATGCATAGAATCCAACAAATTAACCAGTTTTCACGACTCAAAAGTAAAAGTAACGAAGGTTTTTTCACTTTTTCACCGTTGAACAATACTACCTTTTCCCTTAATTTCCCAAAACAGATTTCCTAGATAATTTAGTGTTTGAATAACATTTTCCGTGGTTTCATGTCTTAAAGACTGATTGTAGCAAGAATTTGAGATAGAGATTTATCATAAAACTAATACGAGATAAACACTAAAGACGAAAGCATTAAATTTATACCATAAATGAAGGGAAATTGAAAAACTTAAGACATGTGTGCTTTTCCAAGGTTGGCAAGTTCAACTGTATTTGAAAAGAGAAAAAAATATTTCTTTCAGATTTTCAATAGCGTACAATAGAATTTTTAATAACAGTTTGTTTAAAAAAAAAAAAAAATCAAACATTGACAGCTGCCTTAGAATTATTATACTTTCAGTTAGATGCTACAGGAGATTAAGAAAAGGAAAATTCCTTGTAAGCTGATGATCAACTTAATTTTAAAATTTTTGAATGAAAAAATTCAACTTTATTCTCTAAGACGGAAGTATTCACAGTTCAGGCAACTGCAGCTTCTCATCTGAAAACAAGAACTCCTATCCTGTCTTAAAAAAATCTATTTATAATTCTTTTTCAATTTATATCTATATATTTTCAGAACTACTTTTGACTCTTCACTTCATTTCTTAGCACTGTAGAGATAAACTGCTAATCGAATCTTTTTCGAACTGGAACCCAAAATTTTCCGGAGCAAACACTGCAATTTGTAGCAAATCGGTCGTGTAATTCCGAGTTTTTCGCCTTCAACAAACAGACGTTTTTTGAGGCTTCATTCTATAATACATAGAGATGAAATTCATAGTTAAAATTTTTTAACAAACTATAAAAAGAAAACTATCAGACTTATAAACAACTTTGTAAAAAAAATCAAAACTGGCTGCAATTTTTAAACATTTTCTGTGAATGACATTCACTTGATCAATGTTTGTCTTTTTTTCTTTTGGGTCAGACATTTTCAAACATTTCTCTGTGCTCATATTGTTTTACAATTTATCTGTTGTTGGTTCATCGGATATATAATTTTTTTTCAATTTTTGTTGCAGACTGCTGAAAGAAATTCTGATGCAGGACTATCATCAAATTTTCTGACTTATAAATAATACATTAATTTTAGTTTTTAATTATAAACTGTCAAACAAAAAAAGATCCTTTTCTGCAATTATTTTCTATCTGGATTATGTATGCTGTTTAAAAATACAATGACAGCTCATGTCGCATTCACACGTAATAAGTCTTACTAAAACCCTAAGACCCTCAAATGTAAAAAAAAATCCTGTGACTGGGGGCTTTGTTCATTTATTTACTACCCTGTATATCTTCTTGATTTGAATTATATTTTAAAAATCTTCATATCTATATCTATAAAAATGAGTGTATGTATATATACTTGTTCTCTATACAAATCCACAGTTTGCGTCAGATTTTCATCAAACTTGACACAGAGGTTCCTTGATGCCCTAGAATTCTCATAGGCGGGGTCTTGAAATTTTAAAAATCTAAAAAGCTCAAATTTAAATTTTTTGTCAAAAAATGACCCTTTTATAGGAATCTAGCCTATTTATATTGTAATCGAGATAGGCCTTTTAGTATTCAAATTGATGAAATTTAAGATTTTTAAATATTAGTATTTTCCAACAATGATTACGATTAAAGTAATGAATTTTCAATTTAAGGCTCACCTATTTCCTTTTAGCATTGAAATAAGTAAAAAACAATCATAATTCATGTGGACTTTATAAAAAGAACCACGGATTTGAATTTCAAATTTGCAATGCGACGGCAGTTGCGTCTGTGATGGAGATAAGCCTTCAGAACGAGAAATAGATTTATTTCTGAGTTATAATAATTTTTACTTTGTAGGTGGAAACAATTAATAGAGAAAAGTTAATATTTTAAATTTGGCGGGTGAAATTGATGCAATTTTTTCACTTCCATGTGCATATATTTCATGCCAGTAGACGCGGCAAAGCACAGACAATATTAATCTTTAATTTTCACCTTTTGATTAGACTATTTTTCTGTAAACGTTTAACTTTCTGTAATATTTCAGTTTTTCTCAAAGTTTGAACCTAAGAGACAGATTGATGCAAATTATTTTATACCCATATGAATAGAACTCTTTCAAACTTTTTTTCCCTGAATGCTATGTTGTATTAATAAGCACCCGGGCAAAGCCGGGTATTAAGCTAGTTTTACTATAAAAGATAAACATTAAAATATGTAACATTTTGAATATAATATTAAGCAACAAATTGAGAAAATTTTATGAAAGAAAATAACTTACAAGGTTATTCTGAGCAGCTTGCTCTAAATAATTCTGTGCTGCTTCTAGCTCTGTTTTATCTACAAGTAAAATAAAATAAAATAATTACTATTGCCATATTAATGAATTACAATTGGGAAAAGAAATTTCTAATTAAAGCAAACAACTTTTTTAGGATTAGAAATAATAAATTTTTCCGATAAGTAAACCATTTCAAGAATTAAGTGGTTATAATAATATAAGGTTTGTTTAAGTTAACTATAATGCCACTCTTACAAACATTTGAAAACTTTAACAGAAGTGCTTCAAAACGGTCTTACAATAGTTATTTAAAGAAAAAGAATTTCATTTTGACACTATACTAGACAG
This sequence comes from Uloborus plumipes, assembly GCA_038373865.1. Lineage (NCBI taxonomy): Eukaryota > Metazoa > Arthropoda > Arachnida > Araneae > Uloboridae > Uloborus > Uloborus plumipes. The sequence continues at coordinate 103,056 of JAXGGA010002313.1, read as the reverse complement.
CAACTTAAGTTGACATTGAATGTCACTACGGGCGGAGCCAATAAGAGCTTCACTCGTCTATATTATTTGGGTCTCAACGATTTAAGAGCCAAAATATTGATTAAATTGAAACTAGTTCAATTTAGTTACTGTTACATTGCATCAATCCCATTACAATAAAATTCCTGTTACAACTTCCTTGAAGTTTGTTTAAAACTTCATTTTAATATACTGCATTACAACACTGATTTGGTTTATTGCCCTTTAATCCTGTTTTCATCAATTTTCTGATCTTTAAAACCAACCACAAAGCATTTAAAAAAGCAAATTTTTGTGGCAAAACAGAAAACAGGCATGCTTATCCAAATTAACATAACACATTTCAGACGGCACTACTGTGAAAAGGTTCAGTCATTTCACACACCTAAACACCTATTAGTGAATTTTCCAAAAGTCAAATTAACTTAAAATGGGAAAATACATCAAAATGATATGATGAATAAGAGTAGATAACATAGCAAATGGCAAAGAAAATTGCTTTTTTATTTTACGCACATTTATATTGGAGTTAAAAAGCAAAAGCATTTAAAAATATTATATTGATTTGTTTTTATAAACTGCAACCAAGAAGTCATTTTTGTTATAAATACAACGAACATACAATATGCACTTTAATACATTTGGCACTTTTCGTTCCGATCATGTTTTTAAACAAATGTTGACATTGACAAGACTTATGACATTGAAAAGATTGAAAATAGATGCACACCAGCCTAAGGATAACAGTTCAAATGCGAATGAAATCCTACGTATTTCGCAGGAGCCAAAATGAACTGTCATCGGTATTGCTTGCTGCAAATACACAGACATTTAAAAAAAGTGGCATTTAAATAATCAGATCAAACATCAATCGCAAAATAAGATAAATTTACTTCAAGTATCCAGGAACTAGCATTTTAACAAACATTGACATCGTCGCTGTGTAAGTTAAATGGCTGGTTTTACGATGATGTAATTGACATTTTTTTCAAATTACGAACAATCTAAGCAATTTTAACTTAATGGATTTGAGGTTAGAATCTCTAGAATAAAACACATCCGTTTGTCAATATTTTGGGGAAGTTAACTTTTTTCTTCTTTCTCTAGTCAATTCCTGAGAATAAAACACACAAATGATAGTTTAAATAGCTGGAATTGCGCAATTTGCCACACTTCATTTTACACGAGAAAAATAAAACAGGATCAATATTCGGAAAGAGACATTTAAAAATCATGAACGAAATCGATTTTTAAATTTCACTACACAAATTAAATCTTAAATTCGGATTTAATTTCCCGCCACGAAGCTTCGCCATTCTTGACATTTGCGATCTGAATGAAATTTGTCACACAAAATGGGTCACACATAAAATTAGACGTAGAAAATATTATTAAATTTTTAATACATACTTGAATAAAGTCATATAATGAACCATTAAAATCAAAATTATTAAAAAGTTAAGCCTAACTAACGGACACTATAATACCTAAGCCTATAGCAAACTTCAAAATATAAAATGCAATCTTATTTACCTGGAGAAACTGTCTTTTCTAAAATACTTATTAAATCCATAGTTCATTAAAATAACTGTACCAACTGTTAGGAATTCGTGCAAATATATTTAAAAGTTTTAACAGCAGTGGCCTATTACTTTAACAGGCTATCTTTTTTCCTGAAAGAAAGTAACTACCGGCAAATACTTCTTATCGCGCTCCACATGGCAATGCGCCCTGAATCAACGCGCAGATGGAAAAGAAATCATTTTAGAGAACAGATTCAAGTTGGAGTAACATTTCAATATTTCTCGGAATATTTTATTAAACTTGTGTGTTCGCGGGAAAAACTGCAAAAAATGTAACATTATTCAAAAATTATTTTACAGTAGCCAAAAGTTGCTGACCTAACTTTTAATTTCAAAGGAGTTATTACTGGAATATGATCACATTAGTGCAATATTTCCTGCATGAAGATTGGCTAATAAGACCATAAAATTATAATTTTTTGAAATTGAAGCTCTCAAAACGCAGTTTTTGAACATCATTACCGTATTTAAATTTTCAATTTGAACATTTTTTTTTGTTCAACATTGAACCGTTCAAACAACCTTTCCCCACATAATAACTTTTAAGTGAACCGTCCAAATTGAATAAACTTTTTTTTGTTCGAAAGATCTCGGAGAGGCTCCTTCCCATATTTCACTTTTCAATTTGAACCATTTTTCGTTCAATGATGAACCGTTCAGAAAAAATTTTAACATGAGCGCCTACGGAGAAATTTAAATTGAATGTTGATTCTGAACTTCAAGGCGGATTTCCTTCAAACTAACTTTGTAAGAAAATGGTTTTGATAAATAATGTATTGTAAAGTACTTTTCTGAATAATCTTCTGTGAGGACTCTGATTCCGACTCCGACTCCGCAAACATGGCGGAAATGCAGGCTCAGAAAAAATGACTGACTGGGCAGACGATTTTTTGTTTATTTATTTATTTGTTTGTTTAATTTATTATTATTATTTTTTTTTTATCAGACAATTTTTTTTTTGTTAACAAAAATTTTTCATTCACGAGAGCATTTTATTCCTTATTTATATTCAACAACTGGCAACGGATTAAAAATGAAATTCAAGACATTTTATTAACGAACAAGTTTTTTTTCTTTCTTTGATAAAATGTGTTTTGAAGTTCTTTGTACTTTTATTTTATTTATTTATTTTTTTTTTTCTTTTGAAAACGATTGTGGAATTTTTCTACGGAAGAACTATAACAGTTACATTCTTTAAAAGGTGCGACAAAACTTTATTGACTCGTTTATTTACTTTTTACGTGTCTATTTTATCTGATGAGAGGGGTATATTTTGCTTTCAGAAATCAGCTTTAAGTGCTATAGAGATATGTTTGACATAATTTTATTTCAAACAATATTTTTTTTAACTTCTTGTTTTCTATTGAAATTAGTTTTGCTTAGAACAAGAAACTATGTTGAATGGATTTATTACGCTTAATTATTCATTTCCGAAGCTTACACGTAAAAAGAACAGAAAAAAAAAACATGCAACCACAAATTTGACATGTGATGGTGTACCTTTCATTGTGTGATTTTTGGAAATAACAGAGTCTAATATTAGACATGTATCAGTATGTACATACACTACACACTTAAAAAAGTATTGAAACGGTCCTGAATTTGGTCTTGATAATTTCTGAATATTGTGCTCTACTTTGTTTTTCAGAGCCACTATGAAGTCTGATAACCTGATCAGATTTATCATCAGTAAACATATAATGAATGACTAAAATTTTAATTTGCAGATAAAGTATGCTATCATTACGGCAATGAAACTACAAAATAAAATGAAAGGGGTATTTTTATTCCCTTATTTGTATGTCTTAATTTATACAAATAAAAGTGTAGTAAAAATGCATAACAAATGAAGAGAATGATGCTAATGCACTCTAAGTAGTAAAATTTAAAGACAAATTGTGCATATTTGTCTCTACAAAAAAACTAAAAGGTACTCAATGTTATTTGAAGAATAAAATCCTCTTGCTCCAAAGAAACGGATTCAAAACTCAGAAGGAGGGACAAAAATTACATGTCATTGATCAGCATAACTTATTTCTCTTTTGAATTATTTACAAATAGTTCATCTCTTAGTGAAAATCATTGCACTATTGTCTATTTGATTTAAATTTCAAAACGCGTTACAAACTTTTCGTCTCGAAAGAATGCTCCTTTAAGCAAATTTACATAATCTACTTCAACTTTTGATAGGCGCACAACGCTCAATTACGCAAAACTTTTCAACTAAATTTTTAGTAAAGATTTTTTTTTTTTTACAATTTTAGAGCCATTCACACAAATGAAATCTTGGCACTTGGGTCCAACTGTCAGCGGTAACTCTCCGTGCTTTCACGTCTCAGACCTGGGTTCGATTCCGGTTTTGAGCACGATCAACTTAGACTTTTATGTCTTCACTGAGTTTCCATAGTGAAATAAATTGATCCGCTGAGTAATAACAGCTCATTTTTTCAATCGACAAATTAATTTTGAACTCTGAAAAGTGAGGGGCAGGGCCCCTTTACTTTTGGAAGTGAGGGGCAGTCGCCCCCCTTGCTCCTGTACAAGCCGCCTATGAGGATGCACATACACTGCTCGACATTGAAAATGCAACACCAAGAAGGAGTGGTCAGAAATTCATGCAAATTTTACCGTAGACGCACGTCACTGAGTTATGCAAATGATATGAAATGCGCAGCTCTCTGACGCACGTGAAGTAAGATATAAGAGAATGAAGTTGAAAAGTGGGTTATGTTCATGTTGGTTTTTCTGCCAGACTAGTTATCGGAGATATTTGGTTTTTGTCTCGAAGGATACGTGTGATAGGAGGAAATGCCACGCCGTCCTCAACGAAGACACTTCCAGCATATAGACGACTTTACAAGGGGTATGGTGATCGGACTGCGAAGGGGAGGTTGGTCCATACGTCAAATTGCAGCTGATACCCACATGGATGCAAGCACTGTGCATCGGCTGTGTCGGAGATAGTTGGAAAGAGGAAATGTAGCCACATTGGGGGGTGCAGGTGCAACCAGAGCGACGTCAGACCGCTTGGATCGACGGATTCACCGACAAGCTGTGGCGGACCCGCAAGTCACTTGTATGTCGATTCTGCAGCACGTGCAAGGTACCCTGGATGGTCCTGTGTCGACCAGAACCATTTCCCGTCGACTGGTTGCACGTGGCCTGCAATCACGGCTCCCGTTAAGAAGACTGCCATTGACCTCACAGCACAGACTCCAACGTTTGGAATGGTGCCGGACCAGAGCGACGTGGATGGCAGAATGGCAAACCGTAGTGTTCTCAGATGAATCCCGCTTCTGTTTGTCCAGCGATAGTCATCGCATACGTGTGTGGCGTCGACGTGGAGAAAGATCGAATCCGGCAGTAACTGTGGAACGCCCCACAGCGCGACAACGTGGCATAATGGTTTGGGGCGCTATTGCATACAATTCCGTATCACCTCTAGTTCGTATTCGGGGCACTATGACGGCCTAACGATATGTAGATAATGTACTGCGGCCGGTGGCAATCCCCTACCTTCAGGGTCTGCCAAATGCAATTTTTCAACAGGATAACGCCCGGCCTCACAGTGCTCGAATCAGCCAACATGCTCTACGAGGTGTACAGATGCTTTCCTGGCCACCATACTCTCCTGACTTGTCACCAATCGAACATGTGTGGGACGTGATTGGACGCCGTTTGCAGAACCTGTCACTGCCTCGTTCAGAGGACGGACTGTGGCAAATGGTTGAAAGGGAATGGAGTGCCATCCCTCAGGACACCATCCGCAGGCTTATTGACTCCATTCCTAGACGTGTTTCTTCGTGCATCGCTGTCCGCGGTGGTCCTACTTCTTAAGCGCGATTCACATAGCGAGCGAAACGCGTTCGCGAAGCGAACTTTTCCCCTCGAAACAGGTTTTCGGAATGCGTTCCCATGACAACGCGGCGAAAATTCGCCTGTCGCGAGCGATCTAGCATGCTAGATATTTTCGCGTGCGAAAGGCGAACAAAATTTGGCAACGAGAGCGACAAAAAGTTAGAGGGAAGGCGCCATCTTTGCTCTGTTTTGACCGCGTGGACATTCGATTTCATTGGCTCTCGCGAGTTGGGCGCGCTTTATCCTTAGTGGGTGAATACCATCACGTGACTTTCGCCCGCATCTAGTATGAATGATCGGAATTTTTGACCAGCGAGCGAAAAACGCTTCGTTCGTTCGCGTCGCTCGCAATCTGAATCGGCCTTTACTGAGCCGACGCCGTCCTCGCTCTAAATTTTGCTTATTTATTTTGAAATAAATCTCCATATATTATTTCTCTAAGCCGAATCCTATACCCGGTCGAAACTCGCTCATTTCTTTATCGAATTGCAAGAAAATTTATGATTTTGAAGCTTATCCCGCTGGCTATTGACGAAAATTAGACCCACCCTCTAAAAAGTGTCGGTTCGTTTTTTATTCGAACTTCAATTTTTGGGCACAAAATTGACTCTATCTAGCGAAATAATTGTCGTATCGTCTCCATTTTGATTTCATTCGAAAGATTAAAAAAAATGCGTTCTTTAGAACGTTTCTCCGCTAGCGCCGCGTAACGAGAATCTCGAAAATCCACGTTTAAGCGACTTATAAGCGATTGAAGTTTGAAAAAGTTAAATTTTTTGCTCAACTGTCAAAATCGTTACATTGTTGTTCGAATCAATTTTAAATGCGACATTTAAAGCCAAGGCTTAGCTCGGTAAACCTTAATTGTAACTTTTATTGTTTCAAAATACTATGGTAGTTTTACGATAACGTTAGTATTTAGTTTAGTAGTAGCCTTGGGTATTTGATTTTAATATAGGGTATCACTTTTGTAGTAGTTGTAAAAGTGAACGTGTCTTTGATCTCTTTGAAAAGTTGTCAGAACGACGGCTGTAGATGGCGATGTTGTGCAAATGAAGCCAATAAAAATTGTCGTATTAAATTTTAAGTTTAGAGGTTTTTTTTTTTTTTTTTTTTTTTTTTTTTTTGCGGAATTCCGCACGGGTCACCTAGTATCACTTATTGTTCCATGCTGTCTCTGTCTTCATACCAAATTTCATCAATTTCCGACCACTCCTTCTTGGTGTTGCATTTTCAATGTCGAGCAGTGTATGTACCAAGTTTCATTCAATTCAATCCATTGCGTTTTGAATTAGAGCGCCCGCAAAAAGTCGGTCCACTTTGAAAACACAAACAGGAGGGAAAATAGTTTCGAAATTTTAATCTCATTTTGTTTACTGAAAATTAAGGGAAATTCATTGTAACTTCATGGGAGTACTTTTTGATTTTTTTACGTTTCAGATTTTTAATGTTTGGAATTTTGACGTTCCACTGTACATACATACAAAAAGATGATCTTTTTGATTGCGATTGAATTCTTTTTTAATAAAATATCAGGCATGAACTGTCACAGTAATAATTTTTTTTCAATATTCGAATATTAAAGTTTCCATAAATAAGCAAAATATATTCTACGTTCGGATTTTTGACATTCTATTGTATGCAAAAAATGCGAAATTGTATTTTTTTTTTTTTGCAATTGAAGTACGTGTACTTACATTGTTTAGTTTACATGCGAAAATACCCTGCTCTTCATCACTCTCCAATCTGGGAGTGCTATTGGATGGCGAGAGCTACCCTAATTATTATAGAATTTTTGTTTTCCCTTTTTCGTTTTCTGTGATTACAATTGTCTTTTTTACTTGCCATTGGAAAAAAAAAACATTTAGTCTTCAAAGTAAGTAATTTTAATAGTGTTTTAGCTTTATTTTATTCATTTCTTCAAATGATTACTTACTTTTTTAAATTTGCTGAAACTTATTTTGGTTTTCGAGCAATAAATTTTCCTCTCTAAGCAGTACACTTTGTATATGCCATTTTTCCAATAGGTTTTTCTATACAAATTTATTAATTTACTTCTTGAAATTACTACCGTAAAATGGGGTGAATCGGAACACTTTTCAGCTTTGATTGTAAAAAAAGCAGTTAAAAGATTTTTTTTCCAATTTGATTTTCTGGGTAAAAACTTCGTTCTTGCTTTACTTTTGATATTCCAAGCAAACACAAAACATTTTGAACAGTTATTATTAAAATATATAGGACATTATGGGTGTTCCGAATCACCCCGCTGATAGGGGTCAATCGGAACACATGTTAATTTTTTTATTTTTTTCCATGAAATCTGTAATAGGTCTCACAAACATGAGTAATATTGATGAGGGAGAACAAGAACAGATAACACTAGTCGACAAATTTTCACTTTTTTTCCCTAACAAAGATGAAATTAACTGTTTTTGACTAATTTTGCAGTGTAGAATTCAAAAATAATAGTAAAAAAGCTGTAGCACGTACAGTTTTTTTGTTATGAATTTCTAAAAAGTACTGAACATAACTGGAAAAACATATCAAACACACCTTTTTTCAAGAGGAAAGGATCATAATATTAACTCCTAACTTTTTTTGAAGTTTCAAGAGAGACTCAAAGTTCAAAATCATGACCACTAATAGCAAAGAAGGGGTTCTTAGGGGGGTGTACCCCCTCAAAATGAGCAAAAAATCACCAAAAATGATCTTTTCATTCTTGTTTTTTTAAAATGACGTTTAAAAAAAAATTTCGATGTAAAATCAGAGGATAGGACCCCCTCCTATGATTCCTACGTCCGAAAAAATTTTCGCGCTGTAAAAAAAAAAAATAAAAAAAATTAAAAACCGATTTTATGACTGTCGCACGCTAAATACGAGACACATCGCAGGTCTTCAGAAAGACGGCGTATTCTGGCTGGTTCTTATGTAAAATTATCTCCAAAATCCAAATATGGCCCCTTTCCTCTCCATCACTCTCCACTTTTTGCCGAAAGCCCCCCCCCCCGCCCCTCTGATACAAAGCCGTAAAATTAGCAGTATTTAGCGTGCGTCAGTCATAAGATCGTTTTTTTTTTTTTTTTTTTATTTTATTTTACAGCGCGAAAATTTTTTTGGGCATAGGAATAATAGGAGGGGGTCTTATACTCTGATTTTACACCATAAAAAAATTTTAAAACGTCATATTAAAGAAACCAGAATAAAAAGATACTTTTTCATGATTTTTTGCATATTTTAAGGGGATACACTCCCCTCGTCCCCCTTTTTGTTATCGGTGGTCATGATTTCGGACTTTGAGTCTCCCTTCACCTCCAAAAAAATTTAGGAGTTAATATTTTGCTCCTTTTCCCTCCAAAAATAGGCATTTGGTGCGAAAATCATAAAAAATAGTAAAAAATTTTTTTTTTTTATTATGGAAAATTGAGACGTGGTGGGACTTTTTTACTTGCAGGTATTTAAATAACTATATGAATACGTAATAAAAATAATAATTTGGTTGTTGTTAGTGAACCACTGTCGACCAGTGTAATTATTGTCAAATAAAAGTAAAATTTCAATACCAGTAAACGTTTATAATTTGTCAAAATTCAAAATAATTTTGAACTTATGAAAAATGAAAAGCAATTTTAAGAAATGCTTTTGAATTGAAATACAAAGATTTAACACGAATGGAAGTCACTCATGTCGTCCACAATATGTACTTGTCCTTAAAACTAGCAATTGTGACGTGGCTTAAGTTTTTTTATAGTATCTTCTGGGATGATCGCTGCCTTTTCTTTAGTTTCTTAAAATCTCTGGGTTTCGGGGATTGTCCTGAAAGATTTTTTCGCTTATTCATCACTGTCTGTGTTCTTGCCTTTTGCTACATAAAGTCTATGTGACTTTCACCCTCGTATTTTAAATAAAAAGAAGTCTCCTGGAGAAAAAATCTTATGAAATCTGCAACTTTTTGTCATTCTAAGATCTAGTTTCTCACGAGAAGGGATAAACAGTAATAAATCCTTGTCCTTGTCTTGATTAGAGGAATTTGGGTTAGAATCTTGATTTTCAAACAGTTTCCTTCAAATGAGTTTGAATTGGAACCAGTGGCGTATATAGGTTTTTATTTCGGAGGGGGCCCATATAATCAAGCTTAGCCCCCCCCCAAGTTTTTTTTTTCACTATTACTGTAAAACAAGTGGAAATTTTCAAATTGAATTAAAATATTGTAATTTTTGGAAAAGATAGAAAATTACGAAGTTTTAAAATTCCCTCCGAAACTTTTTTCAAAATAAAAATTATTTATGCTACCTTTTTTCAAAATTGAAACCTTAAGCCATCTTTACTTTAGACCATCTTTGGTAGTGACGTTAGCAAGGACTCTCTCCCGAAATATTTCGAAATTAATGTTTTAAAAACACTTTTATTTAGGTTATCTTTAATACCGTCAAGAGAAAAGGCAGGATTCGGGCGCTGTGCCCCGAAATTTTGCGGCATTGAAGCTTCAAGAATGCAATTTTAAGCTCTATTTTTTGAAACTGAAGGTTCAAAATTTTACTTTTAGCAGAGGTGCCCATTACCCCCAAGAGCAAAAACTTATCATTCAAGAATTCCACGAAAATCCCTCTAAAAACGAGAGCCACACGTGAAAGAAAAAGAAAACAAAAACTTTTAAAAACGCCCCTTAAAAATAATTCAATAGCGCCGCTTACGCCATGATTTTTGATAGGAACAACTGCTTTTAGGCTTTGTCCCTTTGTCTGAGAACATTTAGGAAAAGGATTTAGGGACTCTTCTGAAAATTTTTGAGCATAGAGACTGTAATTCGCGAGCTCTCTCTTTTCCAAAAACACATTTTAGAGCTAAAGACTATAGAAAAGTAAGGGGAATATCAACTACCGTTAACTGTTTGAATTTTAAATCTCTAAAATGCCATTTGAGGCAATGTTTGACCAAGGTATTGAAGAAGAAGCGGGAAAAGAACTCTCTTCCGAAAATTTTTGGATATTGAAATCTTGAAACTGCAATTAAATTACACGTTGTAAAAGCGAAATTTTAAGATCTCAGCCTTCTTTGAATACATGCTTGGCGGATATACGGGCCTCGATTTCCTACCCTAAACCCGCCACGGAGAGGCAGTCTATTCTTTAATTTCATCACTGGTAAAGAGATTGAAAACTACGTGCCCCTTCTAGCTCGGCCGGCTTGGACTTCTACCTCTTTTCGATTTTATTTATTTATTTTTTTTTTTGTTGAAAATTATTTGTGAAAAAACTAAAACCGAAAATGATTGCACTTTATTTTAAATTTCTTACTGGGAGAAATACTTACACTTTATTTTAAAATTTCTTGCCGGGGAGAAATAATTACACTTAATTTTAAATTTATTGAGTGTAGCATGATTTTAAAGACTCTTATTTCCTGACTGCCTAGAAAAAAAGGAGGAACGAGAAGAAAGAGAGAAACGTAATTTGCTGACTAGTAATCTACGTTGAATATTTTTCATTTAAAGATTTCTATTCAAAATGATTGGGATTTTTTCGATGCTTTTCTAATTGAAATATCTTCATTTTCCTAAGACACGTTCTTTTTTCTCTTGAGTAAAGCGCAAGGGCTCCCTGACTCTCTTGGGTTGCACCACTTCCTGGTGCCATCTAACGAATTATTATTAGCAATAATTATTTATTTATTTATGTATTTCAAGCTAAAAGTATGTAAATAATTTAAGAGTAAACTAAAAAGGAAAAACGAAAAAACTTTGAAATAAAATATAAAAAAAACTTTTTAAATTTAAAGACTATTTCTGTCCGCTCATTCGCACTAAAAAGTTTGAAATAAACTAAGTATTCGATATAGTGATTATAGTGCTCAGAAATTTCAGCTCATCTTGAGGTATTTATATTTACGTTAATGCTAAAGCAGCGAATAAAGTTTAAATTAAAAATTTGATTTAAGAAGTAGGCGGTATAGTAAAAGCTGTTCGTAATAAACAGTATACCGCCTATTTCTTAAATCAAATTTTTAATTTAAACTTTATTGGCTGCTTTAGCATTAACGTAAATATAAATACATCAAGATGAGCTGAAATTTCTGAGCACTATAATCACTATATCGAATACTTAGTTTATTTCAAACTTTTTAGTGCGAATGAGCGGACAGAAATAGTCTTTAAATTTAAAAAGTTTTTTTTATATTTTATTTCAAAGTTTTTTCGTTTTGAAATTTATTTAAAATTGCGTGAAGACAAACGCCGTTAAGCATAATTCACCGAGAAAATAACAAACGCCGTTAAAAATGCTATTCACGAACACTTTATTTTTTTATTCATGAGAATATTTCGTTTCCAATTTTGTTAATTTATCAACACCCTTGAGTTAATTAGGACGAGTTTTCTCGTGCCGTCTGTATATACGTATGTATGTCGTATAACTCAAAAACTATATGCCGTAAAAACTTCTAGCTTGGTATGTAGGCTTCAAGTAGGGTCTAGTTGTGTACCTCGCCTTGCGGTTGCATTCGCATGTTCCCAAGGGGATGTCTTACCCCTTTTATGGGGTAAATCAGTATTAATTTCAATGCTGACTAAAGTGATATGAATTGGCGCGACCACTTAGCGATGTATCGCCAAGCTTTTGGTCGCCAAGTGTTTAATGCCAACTTGGTGATATATCGCCAAGTTGGAGATAAATTTGGCGAAAAAAAAAATTTATGAATTTCGGTTCAATTTGGCGCTATTGGCGATATTTTGCGAAAAATCAATTGAATGATGTTAAAATCGGCGATATTTGGAAAATTAATCATTGTAAATCATTTTTTTGCATTTTTCGTGGCAAACTAGGGTGTAAATGTTTGAATTATTATCTTGCTCACTCCAAGCACTCTATTTTAACACTTAAAACATCTACTAAGAAATTTACACGTAAAAGGAAGTAGTGTGGGGTCCATACCAGATTTTTTAATAAGTCACTTAAGCGAATTTTTAAACTTGACTAGTTTTTGACTTTTTCTGTACTTGCATCTGTCATGGTTTTCACCTTTTGTTTCCGGTTGCAGAGTTAAATCCAGCCGCGTGAACTTTGACGTACTTCCTCTTTATAGTGGAGCGAGCGGTTTGGCTTATGTGGTTTTGAGTCGAGTACAATCATTGGCAGGACTATGACTGGAAGCTTTAAATCCGACCTTGCAATATTAAAGCAAAAGAAGAAATGAAACGAATGAGATTAGCTAACAATCAACATATTAGTCAATTTTTTTTTCATCATTTTTTTCAATTTTCGTTTCATTTGCTTTCAATTTTTTATATCTATTGCGAAGTGCCTGTAGTCTATGCTGTCGTGCAATAGGACTTCCAGTTTGAAGCACTATGTTACTATTTTTCTTGAAAACATATCTTGCACGATCGCGTTGTCGCCTAGTTTTTTTTTTTTTTTTGTTCTTCTAAAATATTCATTTGTATGAAGCAAGTTACGTTTTAAAATCAGTATAGAATTAAAATAACAAGAACAATAAAATATTTACATTGCGTTTTAAAAGGTCATATAAACAAACTACCAGTGATTTTCCAAAAGTATACTCCGATGATTCTTATATAAGTAAAAATATTTATATGAGAGGCTTATATATATCTCTCTTTACGTGAAGGATAAATGCCCACAATCCGCAAATATATCTTTGTTTTGGTTAGCCTTGAGATTAACGTGTTGAGTTTATTAACCAAACGTCGGTTTTATTATTACTATTATTTCATTGTTTCTGGAAACAAAAAGTCTTTAAAAGAAAAATATAGCAGATTGAGAGAACGCGCTGTGCCGCTCGCTCCACTAAGAAGCGGAAGTGCGTTAAAGTTCACGCGGTTGGATTTAACTCTGCAACCGGAAGCAAAATGTGAAAACCATGACAAAAGTAAGTACAGAAAAAGTCTTTAATAATAATAACTACCTTTATTTAAAAAAAAAAAAAAATCCGAATTTTCTTTCGGGGGGGGGGGACATAGGAGGGAAAGACCTTCTGGAGTTCTCCCTTACATACACCTTTGAAAACAATGTTAATAGAGAGTGGGCTTTTTTCTTAAGATTGTTTTTTTTTTTTTTTGAGCAAACACGAACCAAACACCTACTTTTGAAAAAATCTTTCTCGATTTCGGGGGGGGGGGGCGGGCCCCCTCGCCACCCCTTAAATACGCCCTTGATTGGAACAACAGAAACAAGTGTTCCGATTCACCCCGCAATTTTTTTTTCTATGGCATTTTTCAGAATTCTTCATTTTTATGACACAATTTATAAAAAATGTAAATTCTAATGTGGTATTCTGTTGTTCAGATACATGTATAATTGAAACATACCACTTTTAAAATATAAGAAGGTGTGTTCTTGCATATGAAGTTTTGCAGTCTATGAAAATGTGATGTTTTCTAGCATTCCACGTACAGCCCTCCTTAAAAGCCAGTAGCATTGCCAGATTGCGGTGGAGTTAATACGCAAGTATCAAAAATACTTGATGTGCTTTTCCAGATATTGGTGCCACAGTGATTCCAAAAATCCCGTTAAAATTTAAAAAATTCGTCAAATAAATAAATTTGACCATCTAAAGCTATCAAAAGTTTTGATAGAACTATAGTTTCAAAAGGCTGATTTTTTTTTTTTTTTTTTTTTGCAATCTAAATGCAAGGAAGGCCCAACAAAGTTTTTGAATTAATAAATAAAAAAGTGAGCCGTTTTGAATGTTTTGGTAAGATATTAACTATTGTCAAAATAAAAACAATGATGGTAAAGTTCTTGCCTATTTGGCACATGGTCGGCTTTATAATTATTTCTCTAAACGCTACCTAAAAAGTAAAAACAAATCCTAACTACTATTAAAAATTAATCGTCAAGGAAATTAAAAAGGTCACTAGCTAAAACTAGAATTTCGTTTAGATCGAAAAAAAAAAAAAAAAAAAACTGTCAGTATTAAGTATGGTAAATCTCGCCAAGAGAGAACGTTTTCGTATTCGCAGTTTCAGAGTTTAAACATTGCAATTTTGCGAGAACAAGGCAGATATTTCTTTTCTGATAAACTGTGGTGAAATAACGCTTCAGTTTCGCACTATACTTCCTCTGCTTTGTTTTTTTAATTCGTGCATTATGGATACAGCAACAGCAGTAAAAATTTTACCACGGGCAAAGCCGTGGCGGTTAACTCTAGTTGTATAATTTGCAAAAAGATGATTGTTTCGATTATGATCTAATTATTTTTACATAAAATATTTGGCACGAACTGCAATAGCAACAATTTTTCAATATTCGAATATTGAAGTTTCCATTAATAAGCAAAATCTATCCGGCGTTCGGATTTTTGACGCTTAGGATTTTTAATGTTCGGGCAATTGATATTCTACTGTATGTACAGATACATACAAAAATATGACTTTTTCGGTTCTGATTAAACCATTTTGCACAAAACATTTGGCATAAACTGCAACAGCAACAATTTTTCAATGATCGAATATCGACGTTCACAAAGATAAGCAAAATCTATCCGGATTAATGACATCAGATTCAAATGTCTATCAAATTTTGCTTGCAGATTAGGAATGCGACCAACATATGATAACAATGTCAGAATGCTATTGCCATACCTCACAACGTTGCGCTAACTTTACTTATTTTCAGGAATTTAGAGGGTCGATAAGATAAACGCATCTTTGAATGACAGCATGTTCGGTAGGAAAGGGTTGACATAAATCTCTCTTTGGCATTATCTTTTTATGATCTGAATTAGGAAGTTTTATTTCGAGGTGTGTTTAAACAATATGGATTTTTAGGACAAGGCTTTTTAGCTTAGGAGAAAAAAAATATGGTTGGATATTCGTATAACACAAGAAATTACAAGATATCATCCCGTTTATGACAAAATTTGGTAAGGAGCTTAATTTTAATTTTTAATTCATAATTTTAAAAGCATAAATAATGGAACAGGTGTTAGAAAACAGGTTTTTCTTAGTTGATTTTGTAGTTTTATTTCCTTTTCAAATACATTTGTACCCTTGCAAACTATATGGTAATGGGCAGTCTTGGATATAAGCTCCTTTATTTTTCAAGAACTTCATAATAAATTTCTCATGCTTATATAAAATGAAATATGCCTTCTAATCACCCCTTAACCCCAAGAGTACAAAATAGGAACATCTTGATATAGCCGGTCCTGTTTACTTGACCTTTAAGTTATTTAAATATCTGAAAGTTACATAAAGGCCTCTTTATCAAAATTCATGTTTAATTGTTTACTTTTTCCTGAGTTGAAATTTATAGCTCAATGAAAAATTGACATAATAAGTTATTCTGTTCTCAATTGAACTGTATTGTACCTTTACATGAATAAGAATAGCACATAAATGTTTGCTTTTTTTAAAGATAAATCTTTCAAAAATTGAATGTTTTAACATCGGACGGTTTTCAAATAACTTCAACGAAGAATTGTTGCTACATCATCTAAATAATTAAAATATTTAAAAATAAAATCTGTGAAAGCCTGTCCTTACTTGATAAGTAACACCCTGCTCTTAGCATTACCCCCGCCCCATCTGACACGACTAAAATTTATGAGACCCTTCACTCTTCACAAAATATTTTTTGGGGATTTTTTCAAAGTTTGCTACTGACCAGATATTTAAATGTGTGACCAATTTTCGTGAACTATGGAAGAAAATAAATTCGGAATTGTGCATATCGACTTTTTTTTTTTTTTCAATAAGTGAATTTTATTTTGCTTCTTTCTTTTTCCTGATTTGAAGCCCCTTTTTCACATTAATTAATTGATGTGACTCTGAATATTTTGTATCTACTTAAGTTTCATAAATATGAAGCAAGTATTAAACTGCAAGAAACGAAATTGTTTCAAAGAATATGGAATAAATTTCATGCAGTAAAATGTTTTAGCTTGCGTGGTAGAAAGTTTTACAAAGGGGATTACATTATGGAAAAATTTCGTTCCTTTTTTTTCTGAAAAAAATAAAAAATCATCCGTTTGTTCAGATTTTAGTTCGGAATTTGTGCCGAACTTCAACAATCACTTTAAATATTACATGCCATTTAAAAATCTTAGTACTCAACATCAGTTTTGTTCACCACAATCTTCGGCTATTAATCTTTGCTCACATTTTTCTTTCATTCGTAATAACACTAAAAGCAAAATTTCAGCTGATTTTGAGCAACTAGTTTCGAATATCGTCTGCGTCCAAACAAAAGTCAAAAAATTCGAAAATTCCAATTTGGCGATAAATATAACATCGTCATCTGGGTGCTTGTCTGATTAAACCCACTTAAATAAAACCCACTTCCGATAAACCCACTTTTGAAGAAATAGAGATGACTAGATTTTACTAAATGCGGTGTAACAGCATGTCTCGTCGAAGCAAAAGGCGACATATCATCCATTTAGTTATTTTTGGCAGATCCAATCCACTTTCGATGTGCAGGATTACATAGCTATTTTTGTTTTTCTTTAAGCCCACCAGGGTTTATATTGTTAAGATTATGAACTATATATACAGACAAGTTTGTACTTGTATATCCGTGTTGGTGCTGTGGAATCAGCAGCACGCACCACTAATGATTCGACTTAAAATTTTCTTGAGATAATAAATAACAAAAGCCAAGCGTTTTTCAAAACAAGAAGTGGCAATAGAAAAGCACAATAAAATACCGTATGGAAAATTTAACAAATGACAAATCGAACAATTGACATCAACGTTGGAACGTACTTGCAAAAAATATTCATAACTGCAAAGTTTTCCCTTTGTTCTTTTTTTAGATTAAAAATAAAAATGGTATGATCAATGAGCTCTGTGTACGGTGCAAATTGTTTTTATTCAAGATATTTCATTCATTAAAAAAACAAACACACACACATAAAAAAAAATTAAAAAAAGAAAGAAAAAAAAGAAGAAGAAGAAAATAGATGTATAGATGTGGAGTTACAAAAAAAAAAAAAAAAGATTGGTGGTAGATATAGGAAATTATGCAAAGCCAATTAAAGGAAAGTTGAAAATCGTTTTACTCAAGATCCTTAACAATATGTAGAAAAATAAGTGATGTTGTGGAGTTACAATAAAATGGATGCGTGGGAGAAATAATGCAAATCCGAGTAAAGGAAAATGAAATCGCATTTGATAGAAAAACTGAAATATAAAACTCTTCTACGAAACTAACAAAACCCACGAAACCACTCCTACCACTAACTAGAGATGGGCCGAAGCATGAGGTGTGATTCGGCCGCTAAGTTCTATAGTAATTCATTTTGTAAATTTTCATTTTACAACAATAATTCCATAAAATATTGTCTTTTAAGCTTTACACTGTGTTGAATAATTAACAGTATAATATATTTAACTTGAAAATTCTATACGAAATATAGATAAATAGAGTTAAATTACATTTAGTTAGTACAGTAGCCCCTCGTTATATCGCTCATTCGGATATATCGCTCTTTTCTTTTGTCTCCCCCCCCCCAAAAAAAAACTTTTAGTTCGGAACCATTTTTGAGAAAATATGTAAGGTGCTCAGAAAAGGTCTCTTTCTCATTTATTTTTGTCATCAATGAACAAAACGAAGGTTCTTCTATTCTTCTGAATTCGCTGAAAAGAAGCAGCAGATTCTTGTCACCCAAAGTTGCATACTGCACAGACAGTTTGGAAACTACTGAACACTTTCTTTTGTATTGATACCATGAGTGAAACGCATCTGGTAAGTGTCAAGAAAACACACGCCCTAAAATCTAATGTTCGAATAAATGAATTTTTATGCATGTGCACGTATAATTTACTTTTATGCTGGATAAAAAACTATTTTTAATGACCTCGGTTATATCGCGCTTTCGGATATATCGCGCTCTTTTCTTGTCCCCCGAAAAGCGCGATGTAACGAGGGGTTACTGTAATTAGACGAACAACTTTAGTTACTTTAAAGTAAACCTCGTGAAACGTGACTTTCTTACGCATTTCTAGTGCTGGCGCTTAGATATAAAAATACGCCAATTCTTAACATTTACCAACTCAGAATTTTTTAAAGTCATATTTTATTTAATAAAGTTGTAGCCATAAAATTTCAGTTTCTCTTCCATTCATTAACATGTTGACAAATGTTAACACATTTTCTAGAAATTGATGAAGACTATTAATAATAGTCCAGATTTATAAAACATCCTGACAGGAAACAAAAAGAAAATTGAAACTGAATTTTTATTTATTTTTAATTAAGCCAAATATGAAGACAGTTCCCATTCCCGGCACATCCACTTTTGATGACAGATATTAGGCTTCGATTTCATTTGTTACTTCAAGTAAAAGTCTTATTTTCAATTTAAAGCTTTTTGAAGAAAACCTTTCCAAAACTAAAACTTATTAAATATTTTTTTCAAAATATAAATACTGAAGGATAATTAAGAAAGAGTACCTGTGCAAAGTTCAATTTCAAAAATTTTAAATTAAAAATGTTTCGACATCTGTTACACATACGATTTTACGATATAATGTGAATAACAGCTAATTTCGAGTTTAATTTTTCTGTGATTTAATATTTCATAAAATTAGATGGTTTATTATAAGCATCAACTTAATTGTAGAGGTTTTTTTTACTCCAATTAATGCTTCATATTGCTTATTTAGAATTAAAAAAAAAAAAAAAAAATAGAAATGTCTGTTTTTCTGGTACTAACAGTACAAAGCAAAAATAAATACGTTAACTAGTGAAATTAATTTAAAAATGAGACAGTAAGAAAAAAAGGCTGTGTAAAACTAGGAATATTGAAGCATACGGAGAATAATATATTGTATGCATTTCATTAAAGCATTCAATGTTAAAACTTCAATATGTACGTCAGCTGAAGTTACGGCCATTAGTTGGCCAAAGCTTCGGTATTCGGTGCTTTGACTAAACATAAACAGTGCTTCGGGCCACCTCTAATTATAATGATGATAAAATGCAAATAGCAGCAAGTTTCTTATTTGATCATATCAGTTGGTTTTATTATAAACATCACCTTAACTGTAGATCATGCTTTTTATATTAACCCTTTCAGGGGCTGCGACGTAAAATTCAGCTTTTTGATATTTCACTGGGTCAATTTAGCATGCAGAATTTTGGAAAAAAGTACCAATGAAACTAAGAACTTAGTTATTGAACTTAAGTTGATTCCAAAATAAAATTTAATTACTTGGAGGGAGAAAATAAATTATTAAGGGATCCTAAAGTAGAATACATGGCGCTTAAAGGGTTAAAATAATGCTCATTCTACTTATTTAAATAATAAAAATAGAAATGTCTTCTTTCGTTGTGCTATCAGTACAAGACAAAAATAAATGCTTTAATTAGTGAAATTAATTTAAAACTGAGACATTACGCTAAAACTGTTGTGTAACACTAAGAATATTAAAACATGTGGATAATAGTACCATATAGCATGCATTTATTACACTTTCAATGCTGAAACTTCAATATGTGCAACAACTGAAGCTTCGGTATTCGACGCTTCGGCCAAAACGCGCTACTATTATCATACTACAATACACTTCCACAACTAACTTCAATGGTGCAACAGCCCATGGGGCCCAAAACCAACCGTCCCCATCTCAGTTTTCATGACAGAGGGCTTTAGGGTGTAAGGGCGTTCTGGTTAGGTGGTTAGTCGAAAGCGGAACCCTCAATGCTTAGTTTCCAAGTAAGCTAGATATTAAGAGCAAGAATCTGAGAAACTGTCACGCTTAGCATTATGAGGTGATTCATGACCTCTCAGATTTTTTCCAAAAAATTACCAAATGTTTATTATCTTATGGAAAGACCAAATCCAGAATGTTTTGTTCTAAATTTGAGTTGTTTAGTTTTTATGGATCCCTAAAGGTGGAGGTGCGGCATCAAAAATTAAGCAAATTTTCAAGACATGGAAGTTGCTATGAACCAAAACTCTTACCAGGAACTGTTGAACTCCAATTTTCTTTTTGTACATGGAACATAGAAGGTTGAAACTTTACAAAATGAATTTTAAATTTGAGGTAAGTTGTTGCGCAAGGTCAGTGAAGGCCCTCAAAACAAGGCATTTTTGACGTTTTTAAGCGTTTTTAAGGTCCAAAAACAGCTTGTACATTTTAGTTGCCACGGCAAAGGTAGTGTGGTTTGAAAGACCAGTGTAAGCACTTTAAAATAATGTATAAATGACCGAGGAAAGTTCAACGTGCTTTTAGTTGCGTAAGGCCGAAACATGAAAAATGTCATATTTTACCGATATTCAAACGGTCATAGCTTCCTCTTCCAACAACATATTGAAATATTTTTTTTTTGCCAATGTCATACTCTATTCTTTGTCTTAACAGAACAGTTGAGTCCTTTGAATCGAAATGCGTAAAATTTTTTTACAAAAAATGCACAGGAAAAAATACATTTTTTGTAAAAAAAAATTTACATTTCGCCTCAAAGGACTCAACTGCTCTGTTAAGACAAAGAATAGAGTATGACATTGGCAAAAAAATATTTCAATATGTTGTTGGCAGAGGAAGCTATGACCGTTTGAATATCGGTAAAATATGACAGTTTTCATATTTCGGCCTTACGCAACTAAAAGCACGTTGAACTTTCCTCAGTTATTTATACACTAGCTGCCAGGGCAGCTAGATTAGCTTCCTGCGGCATGTTGATGCATAACGTCCCCCCTCTCTAACTTTTACCTCATTCTGAAGTTATATTATTTGATATAATTTAATGTTCATTCGATTTCAAGACATACCACGCACGTGGCCCGGCGTTGCACGGGTACTTCGTGCCCTGAAAGTAGTGAGAAAAAAATTTAAAGAAACTACTCCCCGCCAAGGCGGCTCGCTCACAGGCGCTTCACGCCTTTACTTTTTTCCTATATAAAAAAATCATTCGAATTATTGAGATGCTTCACGCCTTCAAGATGGTGAGGAAAGTTTCAGTAAGTTCAGCTCGCTCAAAGGAAAAAAGCAGACATAGATACTCAGTTTTTAATATAAGTAGATGGCTCTTCAACAAATAAATGTTTCAAAATATTACCAGTAGCTAGCGATAAAAATTCTACGTAAGTGGCCCGCTTATGAGTTTCGTGTTTGATTTAGTTAAGCCTTCATTCAAAATTCTCATTATCATTGTTATCACTGTTTCATAGCAACGACGGTTTGCAAGAATGGATTTCATATTTAATCATTTATTAGGCTTAATCGCTTTAAACTTGACTACTTATTAATTGATATCTTCGCTAATTAAAATCGTATAATTATATAGATTGAAACTAATGAAGCCTGAAAAATTACCTATCTATCGGTACCTGGTTCGACTTTCAGTTCATTGGCGTTCAGGAGAAAGAAGCGTGACATAGAAAGAAAGATAGATAGAAAGATAGTTAGAAAGAAAGATAGTTAGAAAGATACTCAGTTTTTAATATAAGTAGACTAGCTGCCAGGGCAGCTAGATTAGCTTCCTGCGGCATGTTGATGCATAACGTCCCCCTTCTCTAACTTTTACCTCATTCTGAAGGTATATTAATGTTCATTCGATTTCAAGACATACCACGCACGTGGCCCGGCGTTGCACGCGCACTTCGTGCCCTGAAAGTAGTGAGGAAAATTTCAAGAAAGTACTCCCCGCCAAGGCGGCTCGCTAACAGGCGCTTCACGCCTTTACTTTTTTCCTATATAAAAAAATCATTCAAATTATTGAGATGCTTCGAGCCTTCAAGATGGTGAGGAAAGTTTCAGTAAGTTCAGCTCGCTCAAAGAAAAAAAGCAGACATAGATACTCAGTTTTTAATATAAGTAGATGGCTTTTCAACCAATGAATGTTTCAAAATATTACAAGTAGCTAGCGATAAAAATACTATGTAAGTGGCCCGCTTATGAGTTTCGTGTTTGATTTAGTTAAGCCTTTATTCAAAATTCTCATTATCATTGTTATCACTGTTTCATAGCAACGACGGTTTGCAAGAATGGATTTCATATTTAATCATTTATTAGGCTTAATCGCTTTAAACTTGACTACTTATTAATTGATATCTTCGCTAATTAAAATCGTATAATTATATAGATTGAAACTAATGAAGCCTGAAAAATTACCCATCTATCGGTACCTGGTTCGACTTTCAGTTCATTGGCGTTCAGGAGAAATAAGCGTGACATAGATAGATAGTTAGAAAGAAAGATAGAAAGAAAGAAAGAAAGATAGATAGAAAGAAAGAAAGAAAGAAAGATAGTTAGAAAGATACTCGGTTTTTAATATAAGTAGATTATTTTAAAGTGCGTACACTGGTCTTTCAAACGACACTACTTTTGCCGTGGCAACTGAGATGTACAAGCTGTTTTTGGACCTCAAAAACGCTTAAAAACGTCAAAAATGCCTTGTTTTGAGGGCCTTCACTGACCTTACGGCAAAAACTTACCTCAAATTTAACATTCATTTTGTAAAGTTTCAACCTTCTGTATTCCATATACAAAAAGAAATTTGGAGTTCAATAGTTCCTGGTAAGAGTTTTGGTTCACAGCAACTTCTGTCTTGAAAATCCGCTTAATTTTTGATGCCTCACCTTTACCTTTAGGGATCCATAAAAACTAAACAACTCAACTTTAGAACAAAACATTCTGGATTTGGTCTTTTCATAAGATAATAAACATTTGGTAAGTTTTTGGAAAAAATCTGAGACGTCATGAATCACAGGCGTGACACTCTCTCAGATTCTTGCTCTTAATTTATTGACTTACTGAAGGAATAAAAGGCTGAATCTACTGTGTACAGCCCGGGCAGAGGCGTATTTGGACGTGAGGCCGCCCTGGGCTTTTGAAACTGGCCAACCCCCCTTTAGGTGTTGAATTTTAGAGTTGTAAAAAAAAAAAAAACTTTTTTATTTACTTACTGGTGTACAAAATTTTATTGAAATGGATCATGGCTTCATTTAAATATTTTAGAAAAAATAAAACAAAATCAATAATAAATAAACGATAAAATAATTTTAAAAAATGTGTAATGAATACAGTCGAACTCGTTTATAACGAACTCGGATATAACGAGAACTCGGATTTAACGAGGGAAACGAGAATATTTTGTTGGATCAATACTAAGTCTATGGAACAGAATTCGTTTTTAACTAGCAAGACCCGGTTTTGACGAATAATTTTTTCTGTCTCGCAGTCTTTTTTTCTCATCTTTCTAGTCTTATTCCTGTCTTATCTTTTCTTTTTCTTCCCCTGCGGTTCAATACTTTTGTATGAAAAATTCCACCAGCATTCCAGTATTACTAAATAAAGAACAGTATTTAATTCAATTAATTGATGTACTTCTCGCGGCCGATCCGCCCTGCTGTCTAAAAGAAAAGGTCTTCACTTTGCATGGAAAAAGTACCGCCCCCCCCCAATCGTACCGCCCTGGGCTATAGCCCATTAAGCCCAAACGTAAGTACGGCACTGAGCCCGGGAATAAACTACCACTTCTACTAACTTACAAAAATGCTGTAAAAAGTGATGTATTGAATTCTAAAAAACACATTTACTATAAAATATTAATTTAAGGTAAAAAAAAAAAAAAAAAAAGAAGAATAAAATAGAAAAGAAAAAAAAACTTTAGGTTGTCAATTTCTTTACTGTCTCTGATTTGGTATATGTATTTTGTTTAGTTTTCATCTGCTGAAATTTTCCTATCATTTGGTGCACACAATTAGAATGTGCTTCGCTACATTTTTCTTACAACTCTCGCACTTAAGCTTTTTGCACTTAATGTTCCTTATAACTCCGAAACAAGTGTAAGAACTTTCATTCAAAAAGTCTGCAGAACCACATCGAATTTGTTACTCACAAAGCCTGCAAAAATAAGAGCATGTCAAAAGTTATTTGTGTTTTAAGCGCAATTTCATCTTTGTCACCAAACCATCTTAGTTTACAGAATCAGAAATTGAATAAATAAAGAAAATAAAATAAATAAACAGAGATTAAAAAAAAAAAAAAAAAAGACATTCTTATCAAATGAGCGCTGATACTTGCACTAACTTCTGAAACTTAGCTCGTACAATTGTTTCATTCTCTGATTTTTCTTAATCTATTCTGTTCGCTTTGAATATGTTTTCACAATCACGATAATGTTTTATCGATAAACATACACAACGAAACCTTTCTACGCATTTTGTCAAATCATTTATGTCAACTAATTCCTCTGTAGTTAGATCAACTCGTCGATAAACTATTATGTTTTAATATGTAATTTTTAAAGTGACAACAGTGGTTAATTTTTAATAATTAAAATGAAATGAATATGTTTTTATTCATGTTATCAGCAAGGGTGGAAAAGATAAAATTGCATCGAAAATCTTTTTTTCCTTATGCGTTATCCTTTATTAGCGTTGTTATTATAAGTTTATTATTATTAGAGTTCGAATTTTAGCATTAAAAATCATTAAAATATGCACCAAAATATCTAAAATACGTGTTGAAAAGTAATTTTGCATTAATGATTGTTTTGTTCTTACGCAAAGAAAAGGTGAAACATCTATAAAAAATAGCATAAGCCTTTTTACGTTTGTTTTGTGTTGCTTACGGAGCAATTAAGGTCTCAGAAATTTGGTGTGCTCATTTTCACTTTTATTTTTTTGGGGGGGGGGGGGGCAACACAATAAATTTGTCAACTTTTTTCTCCACCTTTTGTCATTTAATATTATTTCTGAAATTGAAAATATTTAATTAACTTCCATAGAAGTTAAAGAACGTATTTAGTAAAATATTTAGTAGTATCTAATATTAAGTATTTAACGTTGTCTCGTGCAGTGAAGCATACGTTGGAAGACTCCTGAAATGACATTTTTAGATTTTTATTTCACTATTTATTTGTATTAGAAAAAAATCACTTTTTTATTTTTCAGGATGGATTTAGCATTTTCATCTCAATCGTTCAAGCAATACCTGACTTTCGCTATTGTTAAGATTATGGAAGAACGTATTTAGTAAAATATTTAGTAGTATCTAATATTAAGTATTTAACGTTGTCTCGGGCAGTGAAGCACACGTTGGAAGACTCCTGAAATGACATTTTTAGATTTTTATTTCACTATTTATTTGTATTAGAAAAAAATCACTTTTTTATTTTTCAGGATGGATTTAGCATTTTCATCTCAATCGTTCAAGCAATACCTGACTTTCGCTATTGTTAAGATTATGGAAAAATGATATTTCGGTTTTTATTAGTAGCTGTTTTGAAATTTCTTGAAACGAAAAACTAAAACTATAAGAAAGTACAGAATTATTGCAATGTTAGGAATTTTAGAACTAAAAATAAATTTTAGTGTTATTAGTTGACAAAAAAAAAAAAAAAAAAGATTTTTTTTTTCTATTAATGTTATTGCTGAAATTTTTTGAATGGTTCAAGAAAGAAGCTTAAAATAGTGATGTGGAAAAAGAATCTTTCTTTGTAAATACGAGGGCTTTTTTTTTTTCATTTTTAAATCAAGCAGTGGCTTATTCGAAAAGTAATAACATTATTTTAGTAAGTGACCACAAAACGTTATCAGTTCATGGTTAAAATAAAACAAGGAGTTTGATTCCAAAAAATTTTCAAAACATTCTACAAGTAGCAACATTAACTGCAATTACAGGAGGTTACTCTATTAATTTTACCAGTCTTTGTTTATATTAATTCAAAGAAGTCATTCGTAAACCATTGACGAAATTTTTCTAAGTTTCAACTCTGAAAATATCTGCCTTTGGCTTTTTGATTACATTGGGATTTTTTTTAAAGGAATATTATATATGTAATTCTGATGTAAATAAATGTTCTTTGTTTTTCTAACGTAGTTGTTATATCCATAAAGTAGTGTAAGAGATAATGTTTTGCATGTTTCGGTTGCATTTACATTTTTTCCTTCCTTAAGTTTCTTTGGTTCAAAAATTAAGACTATTTTCAGTAATAATATTAAAATTCAAAAAATGTTTACTAAGTAAATGCTTGGAAATTTTATTTTCAGTACGTTTCGGAGATGAAAATAAAACATTTTGTGATCCTAATAATCCAAGCGGATGTACTGATGTTGAGGTAGACAATGGAAGTTCCTGATAACATGCATTACATACCGGATTTTCCAAGAAATGTTCCAGCAGCTATAATTCAGCGTGATCTTCCACAAAATGGAGAAATGTAAGATTTTTTGTCTTCAAGTATGTTTATCTTTAAAATCTATTCATTGGTAAGTGAGGAAATTTTTTTACTACTATACATGCAGTTATGTTGTTGAGAGCAAATACAGTTGAGTCTAGATAACTCGGAGCCTTATAACTCGAATATTCTTTTTTCTTGAAGTTTTCATTGTGTCTCAAGCTTTTGAGAAGACTATGGGAACTTCCTGTAACTCGAACAGGAATAACTTGAAGCTTTTTTCCGGTCCCTTGGGACTTCGAGTTATTGAGATTCGACTGAATTTACTAGGATATAATATAGGATCAAGAATGACGAGCTGCGGTTGGTTGAAAAACTCATCTACCTTGGCTTGCGTACTTATTTTGTTTCCGATAATGAAATATTAAATCAAATATTATCAATTATATTACAGCTAACCCCTCGTTATATCGCGCTTTTCGGGGGACAAGAAAAAAGCGCGATATATCCGAAAGCGCGATATAACCGAGGTCATTAAAAACAGTTTTCTATCCAGCATACAAGTAAATTATACGTGCACATACATAAAATTCATTTATTCGAACATTAGATTTTTTTTCAGTCAAAAGTAACAAAAAAATATAACTTACCGCAGTTGTTGTTACAATGTGCTGTCTTAAAAAATGTATACAGACATGAAATTAACCTATTGTTTTAGTGAAATAAGAATCTAAAGTTTTAGAGCGATATATCCGAATGAGCGATATAACGAGGCGCGATATAACGAGGGGCTACTGTACTATTTTTTGCATGCTTTTAGTTTCTGGTTGCTGAAAACTTCGAAAGAATCCGAAAGAAAAATTCTTTGAAAATTTTACTCCTGTCGGACACATACCAGTTAATGTTGTTTTTCTTGCCACAATAGGATCCTTGCTCGGTAAATACATTTCAAGAAAGAGTTCCGGCATAAATTTTTTCACTTTTTATTAAAACAAGTTAATTAGCGAATTTTGTCTGACTTTAATTAAAAATTAGACTTTGAGAATTCCATCTCGTACTTAGCAACTTCTGTGCCACTTTTTTGTGGGTTAAATGGAGTTCAAGAAAGCACCAACACTGCTTTGAATACAAAATACGATGATGCCTACACTACAAAAAAATAACTTTTGTTTTTACAGCATAATACTGGCAAACGAGGTTCCAGTTTGAAACTGTAAAATGCACGGTGATGAACTGTAAAATAAGCAGTTTTACAGTTTATTACAGAAAAAATAGCAATTTAAAGTTAGTTTATTACTGTAAAATTAGCAGTTTTTATTGTTTATTACTATAAACTTAGCTGTATTATACTGTAAAAACAACATTCGTTTTTTACAGTGTAGTAAGCAGTTGCCTACCACAAGAAAACCGGTTTCACCAGCATAAAAAATAAAGAATAGTTAGGATGCGAAAAAATTTCTATTACCGATAGTCTGAAAATTAATACGGAAAAAAGGACATGGAAAATACTTTTCTTTTTTTGGAAAGTATTGTAAATACTTAATCTTTGGTTTCTTTTCTCCAAAAGATTTATTTAAATATTAGAGTTTAATTCTCGCGAGCGCAAGGGGGGGGGGGGGTGGTCCTTGTTGTTTTTTGGAAGATTTCTATTTGAAAGAGGGGTAGGTGCGTACTCACATTTTGGTCGTGAAAAACCAGAAATACTCTCACTAGATGCCTTGACGAACAATGGAGTTCATAAAATCTATTCGGGTGTTGCTCCAACAATTTTCAAAAATAATCAAATCAACGTGCATTATTCAACTATAGGCTCAAATTCTTATTATTTAATTTTAAAAATGTTTACTTCAACAAAGAAAAGAAAAGAAATAAATTGCAATTTGTCATTGCTCAAAAAAAAAAAAAAAAAGGAGACATTTTAAATTTAAATTATGTTTTTCGCAATGGCGAAGCGATAGGTTAGCGTGGGTGTGTGTGTGTGTGTGCGCAGACGCCGTGTTGGCGTGTGTACTTTGCAGGACATGGGTGCCACCATCCGAAGAAGTAGAGGTTGGTCCCAGGGGAGGAATAACGGGACGCATCCATTGGCAGAGAAGTCCAATCGGAAAAAGAGACTACACGACAACTGAGATCAAAAATGAACATAAATAACATTTTGTTAATGCTCAAAAATAATTCTTTTTTATGTAGAACAGTTTAACATTTTTATGGGTACATTTTAAGGGAGCATTAGTTATTGTAATATTATCTTAATCTATAGCAGTCCTGGCAGAATGAAGACCACGAAGAAACAAAACTTACTGTTTGTAAGATCAGGTAGTATTGATAGCTCTCTTCTACATGTGCACTAATGCCTAGTCATAACAAATGTTTGTTGATAATACTTGATCACCAGTTAGACATTTTAGTGACAATGACTCAATGACAATGATTAAGGAGATCTCTGGATCCTTTCAGATAGTCGTAGCTCTTTTCAGCACCTCCACAACTGGACTGCAATTGGTGATAAAACCAGCACTTCTATTTTCCTTAAACTAAAGCTCATCTCCAAGCTCCATGAAGTCTACTTTCAATGGATTCCATCCCATGTACACATTTTCGGCAACGACCGAGCGGATGAATTAGCCAAGAAGGGCTGTTACTCTGACAATTCTTCCTCTTCAGAACTTACCTTTTCAGAACACCAATCTATTGTAAATACTGAGATTTTGGAGGAGTTCAAGATCCCTCCCTACCTTGAGTGGTACGCTGGCAAAGAGCCTGGCTCTTCATTCGCCCTAAATTGTGGCAGATCATCGAAAACTGCAATTTCTAGATTAGCAAGCGGCCACACGAAGAGTCTCTCATTCTTTGAGGGCAGGAAAGTCTTCGACATCTGCTCTAAATGCAATACCCAGCAGGCTTCTCCAGAGCACATCCTGGACTGTCTAGGACTTTGCAAAGAAGATATCTTTGATTCACCTCTTCTTGTCCTCGATTTCCTCCGGGTCAATGGTCTGATTTGTCTGACTTCATCAGACATTTAGAGGATTAGTCTCAACTCAACTCAATGACAATGAAGTCTTGATCTAGAGAATTTTAATTAAACTACATCAAAATGGGGGGGGGGGGGAGGGGGGCTCATTGGTGAACATGGCTTCATTTGGAGCCCACCTTACATATTTTCTTTTTTTGGACATTATACAACAGCTGTTGAGAAATTGAATCTTGCATTTTTCAGGGAAGAAGAGAGCTCCGAGTCCCTCCAGCACTGGAATCTTTTTGGTTTAAAAGAAGAAGAGAGTCTAGTTTCAAACGAAAATACGTTTTTCAAGGTCTCCGTAAAGATTTTGAAAGCTCTGGTATACCTTTTAACATTCACCATTGTCCTTAGTTGCGGAATTATCTCTAAGGGGACTCTGCTTTTTATGGCCTCTGTTATTGACAAAGGAAGAAATTTTACAGTTTGCAATGAAATAATGGGTACGTAATGAAAACCTTTTTATAAACAGTGACCGCCGCTTATATGAATCACGTTTGTTCTAAACAGTTTTGATTCAATAAAGCGATTGATTAAAAATATCGGCTAGTTCAACAAAGCTCAATTCGGCTCTGTTTTTGACGATTTGATCCACACTGCAAAAAATGAACTATTGTTTTTACTGACAGCCGAGATTCCAATTTAAATTTTAAAATGTACAGTAGTAAACGGTAAAAGTAGCAATTTTACAATTTCTTACTGTAAAGATAGAAATTTTACAGTTTATTGCCTTAAAATAAAGTTGTATTGTACTGTAAAAACAACATTATAATACTGGCAGCAGAGGTTCCAGTTTAAAACTGTAAAATGCACTGTAATAAACGGTAAAATTAGCAATTTTACAGTTTAGAACTGTAAAAGTAGAAATTTTACAGTTTATTGCTGTAAAGTTAGCTATATTATACTGTAAAAACAACATTAATTTTTTACAGTGCATTAGAGCGGCTGATTCAATTAACCACTGATTC
Organism: Uloborus plumipes; assembly: GCA_038373865.1. Lineage (NCBI taxonomy): Eukaryota > Metazoa > Arthropoda > Arachnida > Araneae > Uloboridae > Uloborus > Uloborus plumipes. The sequence continues at coordinate 72,524 of JAXGGA010002313.1, read as the reverse complement.
AACTTGTCGGCGTTCCTTTTATTCTCAATTGAATTGTCAAAACAAAGCAATACGTAGCATTGTGTGACTTTTCAGACACATCCGAAGGACTTTTATAGTTACCCCTAAAATGTTCTTAAAAAAGTATAATTTTAATAAGATTTTTTCGGTACAAACATGAAATCTATTTCGACATGCAGTCTCTTCCTGCACTTATCTTTAAAGCACAATTTGATTAACAATTCAGTTTCATGCATGTCAGTGGTTACGAATGACATTAAAAATTGACTTGCCTTCTTCTTGAAATCTAGACCCTCAGGTACTCTTTTAACTTATCAAAATTTTACTAGCCAGGGCCTTACATTACACGAATAGTGTAATGATGTAATGACGCAAGCATTATTTGCCCTCGGGTCCCCGTCATTGAGCTATAAAGTTCTAAAATTTTAAGAAAAACGCCTAATTGAAAGATTTGGCTAGAAACTGAAGCTGCCAAGCGATTTCCCCTTGTGCATGTGACTTGAAATTTATTCGCAAAGCGCATGAAAGCTAAATTTGGCAGCTTTTCTTAACATTTCGGCAGACTATAAGACTTCATATTTCGATGATGGGGATACGATGGCAAATAATTTATGCATACAAAACAGGTTTTACTATTCCCTTTTGAGTTTTACTTATTTAAACGTTTTTCATTATTGTACCATTGTATGGTTTCTTGGTAAGGTTAAACATCTATTTTTTATGCATTATTGCAAGGAAGCTTTACATTTTAAATTTCTTTTGAATTTACATTTTAATGCATCTTAACTTTGTGATTCAATACTATAGGATATAAATTTACGGCAATTTTTTTTAAACCAATGGCTGACGTTTTTTTCTACTCTAGTACTAAGAAGCAAAACGTAGTTTGAGTACACTGGTCTACATCTGTGAAAAGTTTTATTATGGGATCACAAATGGGCTATCTTACCAAAATGCCGCTGGTTCAGTTTTGCTGGTTCAGAAATCACAAACCGGTGTGGGATTTCTTAGACAAAAATTTTTGTTAATTATCTCTCAATATTACTACTTCTTAATGAAATATATGAGTGTCACGTGCGGGACAAAATGGCGGCGTGGAACTGCCCAAATGTCTAAAAAAAGTAATGAAATTAAATAGTGGCTGTGCCATGAAATTTCCTTCAACAATATTTATCTAAACATTCGGGTGGTCTTAATATTTTGGTTGCGAAATCATTAATTTCGTTGCACTATGTCCTTGTTAGAACTATTTCACTTTTTATTTAAATGCATTTTAATGATAATAAATGGTTCTTCGTATGGTTTGCGATGCAAAAACTATATTGCATTTTGAGAATAAGAACTACTAAAGCCTTAAATACATTTTTTATAATTCTTTTATACATATACATATATGTGTTTTCTAGGCTTGGAAAGAGATAAGCAATATGTGGTGGAAATATCAGACTCAGAGCGTTATTGTTGGATGTGGTGTCTTTTGTTCGTCCTGCTCTTCCCCGAAATTTTAACGTTTATTCGAAATGTTAGAACGTGCATTTTTAAAAGTTATAAAGTACCAAAGAAGAAAACATTTATTACGGTAAGATAACTTTTTAAAATTAAATGTATTTGGCCGAAAACTTTTTTTTGAGGTTAGGAAATTCTTAAGTGTGCTACATGGCTACCTTGGAATCTTGCTTAAAGATGAAGCGCATTTTAAAGTCAGTTTATAGCAAATTGCATTTTGAGGTTGAAAAAGTGTTTCTTAAATGTTTTTTTAAGTTTTGATTGCATTTCAGAGATTATTTTTCACGAACATACTTAACTAAGGAGTAACGTTGGGTGTAAGGAAGCAAAGTTTTTTAAAACTTACATTCCCTTGTAGGTAAAAAAAAGCAAACAAAATATGAGAGAATGCTTAATGTATCATTAAATTACCACAATAAATAAATAAATAAAGGGAAGTAAACAAATTAATAAGTGAGAGTTTGGGGTAAAAAAATGCACGTCTGGTGGTTTGGCTCTCCTTCCTATGCTCGAATAGTCTAATCTATATACATAAAAGACTACTTTTGTATCCGTATGTCCGGGGTAAACTTCAAAACTACTGGACCGATTTTAACCATTTTTTCACCGTAGATAGCTGCAGTAACAGGGAGCAGGATAAGCTATAATTTATTTTTAAAAAGATTAGTTTAAAAAAGTTATTATGGAAAATAGTCAATTTCATAGTTTCCCAATTAAATGATTAAATTTTCAGTCCATTGTTGCAAAAATTTGTTGCCTGGTAACAACAATATTAATGGTGATCATAATGAAAATGTGAACCAAGGCTTCCCTGGAGTAAGTATGAAATTTATTGCTTTCTTAGGATTTTTAGATTCATCTGTGCCAATAATCGCTAACGAGACTAAATAAAAAGATAATTGATGTTGGCAACAGTTAGAGAACAGAAAATGTTTATAGTCAAAAAATTTCTAAGTTAGGTACATAAGATGTTTTCACCAATGTAGTCACAGGGATATAAACTACTGATGGGACTTATTTTACGTGTGACGTTTGGAAATACTTGACTCCAGTGCGATTGATTTTACAGGGTGTGACAGAGAAACTTGCTGATTTTAATTGGATGCTAATTAGCAAGGAGTGGTCAGAAAGGAGTGGGAAGAGTCTCATTTTAAATAGAGAGACCTGAAGTTTTATTATCTCATAGTTTAGTTGTCGCCATGCGTTGGACAAAGGAGCAACGAGCGTTCGCCGCCGAATCTTACTTTTCAAATAATCTTTCGGTGGTCGCCACTCAACGTGCCTTCCGAACTCGGCTCAAAATTCAGCCCGTTGTTCCCATTCCTGGCTGGGAATCGACTGTTTTGTGGGTGAAAACATTCAGGGAAAGTGAGAGTGTGGCAAACAAAGGCCCAGGAAGTCAACGGATTTACAGAACCCTAGAAAACGTCGAAAAAGTGGGGGAGTTGTTTTTGAGCTTTCCCAGGCGTTCAGCGCGTAAACACGCTGCTGCTTTTGGGATTTTGATTGGACACTGAGACGAATTCTTCACAACGAACTCCAGTTTCATCCCTACAAACTTGCTGTGGTTCACCAGTTGAGTGATAACGTCTCCTTGAAAGGTGACGTACCGTGGCCGGCCCGCTCTTCCGATTTGACACTCTGTGACTATTTTTTATGGGGTATCTCAAATCGATCGTTTACAACGACAAGCCCTGAACCCTGCAACGGATGGAGAACAACATCCGGCTTGCTATCACCAACATTCCATCAGTCGATATGCTCGAAAGAGTGCAACAAATCTAGGGTACATGAGTGCATCATTAACAGGGGCCGTCATTCCTTCCCGATAAAGTTTTTAAATCTAACTAATATAAAAATTCAGAATGGGTACCATGTCTTATAAAAAGTAGTAAACTGATACATGATGTACTTTTCCCTTAGTTGACTTTTCAAGTCTGCAAGTTTCTCCGCCGCACCCTGTACCAAACTTATAACATTTCCGATTTACCTAAACATTATTTGTAGCTTGCATTTGTATTTAAGGTGTGTAATACAGTTTTTTTAGTTTGTCCAGTCAGAAAAAATTGCCATTGTTTACAGAAGTAGCCATTGTGTGTATAGATAGGCACTTTAATGTTGAAAAATTCATGAACGAGTGTCACCAAAATACCATACGCGGCCGAAACCCGTTTAAAATATAAAAAATCGTTTTTTTCAAAAGAGCTCAAATGGGACATTTAAGTTTCATAAGCATAAGCGTAGCGTCGGGGGGGGGCACAGGGGGGCACGTGCCCCCCCAACTTGAAAGACACTTAAAGTTTAGAACCTGAAGTTCTGTAAAATGAAAATGAAAATCATAATCAGAGTTACATTTACACAGTTTTTTTTTTCATTTATTTTATTTAAGTACTCGCATGATTGAGAGGGGGGGGGAGCCAGTGGGAATATTGGCCCACTGTCAAAATTGTCAATGTTTAAGTTTATTTTTCCGAAACGGTAACGAAGATCATCAGAAAGATTGTTTCCGTTTTCGTTACCGGTTACCATCTAACGCAGCCAGAATTACCGTTTAGAAGGCATTTTTTTAGTCAACACAGCCTTTAGGATTACCAATAATGTTAAATGCAAATCCTCTGAGGAGTGTCCCCCCCCCCCCCGGTGAGCCAGATTTTATCCTGACCTTCTCAATGCTTGTTGTGTTACTAAAATAATTAATTCGGAGAAGTGTGGCATCATAAATCATGCTATTTTGTATAGGCAATGAGAAGCAAAGGTATATGAAAGGGAAAATTCAAGTTTTTAGTAATGAAGTAAACGTGTTTAAAGGTCAGACCTTAGGTAGGCTTTCATTAGAAAAAGTTTTCTGAGTCAATGCTATCGAACAGCACATTTTAATGGGCTATTAGCATCATTTCTTGCCACAACACAGATAAGAGGTTCTCCTACCTTATAGTTGTCTACAAATTCTTAATTTTGGCAGTTACATCCTTTTGCTTTTGACTGCCTCATATTAACCTTTTTCAAGCATAAATTTTGTAATTCTATGTTACTGTTTGTTACATTAAAAAATAATTTAAAGTAGAAAATACTTTTTTCACAAAATCTGGCTCATTGTAAGAGAGAAAAAGATACAAAGGCAGGGGTCAGTCTAGAGAGAAATTAGGTCCGTTAAAGAATCCTTCACAAAATTCAGAAACTCGAAAGGGGATCATCCACAAAATCCAGTCACTCAAAAATGGGCCTTTCACGAAAATCCCACACTCGAAAACTGAATCTCCACAGAAATCAGAGTTTAAAGAAAGATCCCGAATATTTCGGGAATATTTCTTGCCGTAACTATTTTTCACAAAATTACGAATTAGTTTTCACAAAATTCCAAAACAGGACCTTGGTCAAGTATCCTGGATTGACCCCTGAGAGGGGAGAAAGAAATAAAAGGCGAAATCTTTATCTTAGGTAATGCAGTGAACAGTAAATTTTTATAATAAAATCTGGATTTTCGCACAGAATTGATTTTTTATCTTCTCAAATCCAAAATTTTAATTTTAAAACGCTTTTTTCTATCATTTGTCAGTCATCATATTAAAGAGAAATTAAATGCTAAATGCAGGTTAACAACTAAAAAACTCATAATGCATAATAAGAAAAATACGGTAAAATGGGGTGAATCGGAACACTTTTCAGCTTTAATTGCAAAAAAAGCAGCGAAAAGATTTTTTTTAATTTGATTTTCTGGGTAAAAACTTCGGTCTTGCTTTACTTTTGATATTCCAAGCAAAGAAAAAACATTTTGAGCAGTTATCATTAAAATATATAGGAAATTATGGGTGTTCCGAATCACCCCGCTAACAGGGGTCAATCGGAACACATGTTAACATTTTTATTTTTTTTCCATTTAACCTGTAATAGGTCTCACAAACATGAGTAATGTTGATGGGGAAGAATAAGAACAGATAATTACTGTCAAATAAAAGTATAATTTCAATACCAGTAAACGTTTATAATTTATCAAAAATCAAAATAATTTTGAACCTCTGAAAAATGAAAAGTAATTTTAAAAAATGCTTTTGAATTGAAATACAAAAATTTAACATGAATGGAAGTCACCCATGTCGTCCACAAATATGTATTTGTCCTTAAAACTAGCAATTGTGACTTGGCTTAAGTTTTTTCATAGCATCTTCTGGGATAAACTCTGCCTTTTCTTTAGTTTCTTGAAATCTCTGGGTTTCGGGGATTGTCCTGAAAGATTTTAACGTTTATTCATGACTGTTTGTGTACTGGCCTTTTGCTATATAAAGTCTATATGACTTTCCCCGGCGTATTTCAAGTAAAAAAAAGTCTCCTAGAGAAAAAATCTTTTGAAATCTGCAACTTTTTGTCATTCTAGGATCTAGTTGCTCACGAGAAGGGATAAACAGTAATAAATTCTTGTCCTTGTCTTGATTAGAAGAATTGGAGTTAGAATCTTGATTTTTCAAACAGTTTCCTTCACATAAGTTTGAATTGGAACAACAGAACAAAGTGTTCCGATTCACCCCGCAATTTTTTTTTCCTATGGCATTTTTCAGAATTCTTCATTTTTATGACACAATTTATAAAAAATGTAAATTCTAATGTGGTATTCTGTTGTTCAGATACATGTATAATTGAAACATACCACTCTTTGGTTTAAAATATAAGAAGGTTTGTTCTTGCATATGAAGTTTTGCCAGTCTATGAAAATGTGATGTTTTCTAGCATTCCACGTGCAGCCCTCCTTAGAAGCCAGTAGCGTTTCTAGATTGACAAAAATAATTTTTTTCTACTTCCTATGATCTTGCCTTTCTAAAAAAAATTAATGGCGCAAAATACCCAATAGTTTATTTATGAAGAATTTCTTTGCACGGTCGGGAAGTTTTGTTCCGATTGACCCCGCTGTTCCTATACAATACACCCCATTTTACGGTACATCATTAATTCATGTTTAAAAACTATTTGACATTACGTAGTTTGTGTAGTACTTTTTTTTTTATTGATATACGAGTAATTTTAATTTATTTCGTTGTTTGCTATTTTTTGCTTCAGCTGTATTTTCAAAACGTTAATGAGTACGTTTTACATGACTATACCCCCCTTGCCTTTATATTCCTTTTGTTTTGCAAAGAGTGATTTCTTTCTTTCTATATTGAATATCAAGTTCAGTAACTAGTGTCCTAACTGTTACTGTAAGTTTTACCCGTAAAATTACTTTGTTAAATATGCAACATTTCAGCAATTTTCAGATTTAATATTTATTATTCCCTCCATCTTTCCTTTAGCTCTTATTCCCTGTTGATTAATGTCAATGTCTGCGATTTATGGAAGCCCAAGCCATTTTCATCGACTGTAAAATTTTAAAGAGGTTTTTGGCTGCCTTGTTTTTTATTAGCCTACTTTCCCGTTAAAAATAAAAGAAACGAAAAAAGCATTAAAATTGGCTTAATGCATCTAAAAAATGTCGCCAAGTCCAAAAAATGTCGCCAAGTCCAAAAAATATCGCCAAGTCCAAAAAATATCGCCAAGTAAAAAAAAGTCAAAAAGAAACAAAAAAATGAAATAAATATCGAAAAATTAAAAATTTGAAAGTAGGGTATTGAGATGGGGAATTTGTGTGTCTGTCGGTCTGTCGGTCTGTCGGTCGGTCTGTCTGTCCCCCCCTAAAAACTTTTGAATGAATATTCCGATTTGGACAAACTTTTTTTTGTTGGAAAGATCTCGGCGAGTACAGCTCATTCCCATATTTGATTTTTTGATTTGAACAATTTTTGGTTCAACTTTGAGCCGTTCAAATAACCGGTCCCGCGATACTAACTTTTGAATGAACAGTACGATTTGAACAAACTTTTTTTTTGTTCGAAAGATCTTTTCAAGGATACTTCATTCCCGTACCTATATTTTTGATTTGAACAATTTTTTCGTTCAACATTGAACCGTTCAAGCAACCTGTCCTGCGATGCTAACTTTTTAGTTAACAGTCCGATTTGAACAAACTTTTTTTTGTTCGAAAGATCTTTTCAAGGATACTTCATTCCTGTATCTACATTTTCGATTTGAACAATTTTTCGTTCAACATTGAACCGTTCAAGCAACCTTTCCCCCCTAATAACTTTTGAATGAACATTCCAATTTGAACAAACTTTTTTTTGTTGGATAGATCTCGGCGATTACAACTCATTCCCATATTTGATTTTTCGATTTGAACAATTTTGGTTCAACATTGAACCGTTCAAGCAACCTTTCCCCCCCTAATAACTTTTGAATGAACATTCCGATTTGAACAAACTTTTTTTTGTTGGAAAGTTTTCGGCGAGTACAACTCATTCCCATATTTGATTTTTCGATTTGAACAATTTTTGGTTCAACTTTGAACAGTTCAAACAACCTGTCCCGCGATGCTAACTTTTGAGTGAACAGTCCGATTTCAACAAACTTTTTTTTGTTCGAAAGATCTTATCAAGGATACTTCATTCCCGTATTTACATTTCCGATTTGAACAATTTTTCGTTCAACATTGAACCGCTCAAGCAAGCTGTCACCCCTAATAATTTTTGAGTGAACAGTCAGATTTAAATAAACTTTTTTTTTGTTCGAAGGATCTCAGCAAGGATACTTCATTACAGTATTTAAATTTTCAATTTGAACATTTTTTCGTTCAACATTGAACCGTTCAAGCAACCGTTCCCCACCTAATAACTTCTGAGTGAACCATCCGAATGGAATAAAGTTTTTTTTGTTTGAAAGATATCGGAGAGGTTCATTCCTTTATTTCGCTTTTTGGTTTGAACCATTTTTCGTTCAATATTGAACCGTTCAGAAAAAATTTAACATTAGCGCCTACGGGAATTTAAGTTGAATGTTGATCCTGGAACTTAAAGTCGGATTTCCTTCAAACTAACTTTGTAAAAAAATGGTTTTGATAAATAATGTTTGTAAAGTACTTTTCTGAATAATCTTCTGTGAGGACTCTGATTCCGACTCCGACTCCACAAACATGGCGGAAATGCAGGCTCAGAAAAAAATGACTGACTGTGCAGACGATTTTTTGTTTATTTATTCATTTGTGTTATTTTCTTTATTACTATTATTTTTTTTTTGGCAGACGATTTTTTTTGTAACAAAAGTGTTTCATTCACGAGAGCATTTTATTCTTTATTTATATTTAACAACTGGCAACGGTTTAAAAATGAAAATTGAGACATTTTATCGACGGACGAGTTTTTTTTCCTTTCTTTGATAAAATGTGTTTTGATGTACTTTGTACTTTTAATTTTTTTTTTTTTTTTGAAAACGATTGAGGAATTTTTCTACGGAAGAACTGTAACAGTTACATTCTTTAAAAGGTGCGACAAAACTTCATTTATTCATTTATTTACTTTTTATGTCTCTATTTCATCTGATGAGAGGGATATATTTTGCTTTTAGAAATCAGCTTTAAGTGCTAAAAAGGTATGTTTGACATAATGTTTAGTCTCAGATGATCAAGAGAATAATGATCAGATGCTAGAATGCCGATGTCGATGTACGGGAAAGTAGGCTCGTTTAGTTCTTGACAGAACTTCTTGTTTCCTTTTACGTAGTAAAGGAAATATTGTGATCACGAAAAAAATTTCACTCAAATTTCGGTCTAAATTTTGATTTTGCTCACCCCTGAATGAATGTCGCGTAGTTTTTTCGACCTGTCAGCAAGTGCATATGTACCTAACAACACACAAACAGCCGAAAAATCAATTTCGACCACCTCCGAGTAAATTACGACGAGTTTTCTCGTGACGTCTGTATGTACGTATGTGCGGATGTATGTGCGTATGTGGCTCGCATAACTCAAAAACTATATGCCGTAGAAACTTCTAGCTTAGTATGTAGGCTCTGAGGGGGGTCTAGTTGTGCACCTCCCCTTGTGATTGCATTCGAATGTTCCCAAAGGGGTCTTTTACCCCTTTTTTGGGGTAAATCAATGTTAATTTCAATACAGACTCAAGTGATATGAACTGGCGCCACTACTTGGCGACATGTCGCCAAGCTTTTGGTCGCCAAGTGTTTGACGCCAACTTGGCGATATATCGCCAAGTTGGCGACAAATTTGGCGAAAAAAATATTTTTTGAATTTGGGTTCAACTTGGCGCTATTGGCGATATTTTGCGAAAAATTCATTAAATGATATTAAAATCAGCAATATTTAGAAAAATAACCATTGTAAAATATTTTTTGCATTGTTTCGTGGCAGATGAGGGGCGTAAATATTTGAATTGTTACCTTGCTCACTCCAAGCACTTTTTTTAACACTTAAGGCAACTACTAAGAAATTTACACGTAAAAGGAAGTACTGTGGGGTCCATACCAGATTTTTTCCTCACATTTTTAGTAGCAACTACTTCATATAAGGCCTCAAAATGCGGAATTTTAAGCCTATTTTTAAAAAAATTTCCCCGAGGGACCCCCCCCCCCCCACCAAATTAAGAATAATTAACAGTCTACACCCTATGTAGTCGGGACTAAGGGCAGTATACTTGTAATAGCTCAGCGATCCGTTAATTTCAGATTCGTCATTTCAAGTTTTTCGGAGGGGGGGGGGGGTGCAAAAAATGTTTTTCATTGGAAAACAACAAAATCCACGCTCACTTATACGTAAATACATTGGTTTTTTTAATTCTGGGAGGGGGGGGGGACTCCCTAAATGACGGGACTGGTGAATTCTAAATTCGACCCTGGTGGTAACTGGTAACTGAGGGGAAAAAAAAGAAATTGCGTGTACAATTCATCGGAACAGTAAGAACGAATATTTCTCTTGCGAAAAATCTAAGAGAAAAATATAGAGGGGGGGGGGGGTTCAAAAGCTCTAACTGAACTTCTGAAATTTTTGACCTGTGCCCCCCAAAACTTTTGGTCACGCTACGCCTATGTTCATAAATTATATTTCGGTTTAAGTATTTTGCTCAATTTTACACAGCACGATTTTTTATATATTCATGAAAAAAATCATATGTCACCTTTTAATGGCCCTGAGTTCAGGAAAAGTGAAGAAAAAAATTAATCTTAAAAATGTGCACCAAAAATGATGTTTTAATTGTTTGTTCCACATAATGGCACAAAGCATATAGCATATGCTTATACCGATAAGTGTAATAATCTACAATGTGTTTTGTGCCATAAGTGGTACAAACACTTTTGCCACTAAGTACAGCATATATATTTAAACATTTTTAGAACAAAGGAAATAATGACTAAGCACACTTCTTACTGTAATGCAGATACTCTTTTTTTCAAAAGAAAGAACTGTAATACCTAGACTAGTGCAACTAACTAGTGCATAAACATCACACTAAACTGTTATAGCAATGTTCCAGAAGGGACACAAAACTCAGTTTAACTGCATTTAAATATCATAAGAATATATGAGGGTTTTTTTTGGTGTGTGCCAGATCAGGCACATCATGCAGTGAAGGGTTAACTAGTTTTGAAAACTGCATCTTAACATTAACATTAATTATAATAATGGTTATAATTATCATATCATATTAAAATATCTTATATGGACATTTATGTTTTTCAAGACGGAATATGAAAAAGTCATTAGTAATTTTGTAACAACTTGAGACATTTATGTATTTGAATGGATATATGTTTTTTAGGTCTTCTTAGCGGAGTCTTTCCATGTTCTAGGAACATTGCTTCTGATCTTCGTAGTGTTCCCGAAAATGCATTCCATGAGATCTCTTTCCTTTACAAGTGCCATTTGTTTGTGTCCGTCCTTCCTAAACCTGATCACAGTATGGGGCTTGCGATGTCGCAAGGTATCAATGACACGACAGGCATTTGACATAACTGCCCTGCTTTTCCAGATGAGTGGAGTTATGTTGTGTATCACCTTCTCATTCTTAGAGCCAGATAGGCGAGGACTATGGTGGTGCACCAGTGTCTCGCTGTTATTCATTTCTTGCACCTGGTGGGAAAATTTCGTTAACGAAGACTCCTCTGTTTTTATAGCCTTGGTTGATATTAAAGCAGATATGGAAGAAAGTCGCTCATTCATCTATTTATTTATTTCATTATGGAAAATAGTATTTATGTTTGTGACATTATTAACGCATTTAGCTATTCATGATGACGTAGAGAGTTTTTTCAGTGACTTCAAGAAACATTTTCAAGTGCACAATGTAACAGCTTCCATTTTGACAGTTGGTGACGCTATTGGGGAAGATTTGGAAGTACCAAATCATTTGACAATGTCTCCTGAAGTTATTCCACCACCGCTATTTTCGAACTCCACTCTACCCTTAATCATGACCTTAATTCACATATTAGGAAGCTATCTGTGCTACACATGTGGCAGATTCGTGTGCAAAATTTGCATTCAGGTTTTCAGCTACGCTCTGCCTGTGTGTCTCACTGTCCCGCTGACACTGTGCTTGCTGATAACAGCTTGCAGCATGAGGATTCAGTCTTCGTGTGCTTTTGCCCAGCTGACACCTTATTTGTTCTGGAACTGCCCAACAGATCTGCCCACATTTCTTTTCAAGGAAGGAGGATTTGTATTAATTTTTTGGATCATCTCGCAAGTTATTATAACAATGCATATTTGGACGCCAAAAGATAAAAGAATGGCATCTACAAATGAGTAAGTGGTTTTTCCAAAATATGTTACATAATTTTCAGTTCATTGATGAAATTATTGCGTTTGCATAATATTCTGCTCCAACAGATTGCACATGTTTTCTAAGTTAAAACTCTTTTTTTCTGTAATCAGATATGAGCCTAAAAATTTCTTCAACTAAAAATATATTCACCGATAATTCTAGAGCTATCTTCTACTAAGGGCAGTAATGACACAAACGCAGGGATAATGTAACCTCACGTAGGGGGGAGGGGTGTCAAATTTATTACATGGCATCTGTTTGGTCTTCTTTATATTTCGCACCAGCAATAATACTCATACTATTTTATTATCTCTAAGCACGTTATGATCTTGTTTACAGCACAATCTATACAGAGCAAGTAAAAAATCTTCTAAGTTTTAGAGTACAATTTTTCAAGTTCAGTGTGATTTCATAATTTCTAATAGGTGTTTTGAGCGTGACATACCTACATCAGTATATCTGTAACTAATGAAATGTCTGAATTTGGTATACGCCTAAAAAAAATTGTTTTGTACTACCACAATAACAATAATTTCTGTTTTGTAATTGAAAAATATGAGTAAAAGTAAGAAACGTGATTTTAAGGGTATAAAGTGAAAATTGAAGGCTGTAAGCTTGTGGAATAGGTAATATTTTGACGTTGTATGGCTATCAGTAAAGCGTAATACTAGTGACTCTCTGCAGTGTTTTCATAGAGATGAAGTTTTCCTGAGTACTTTTAGCTTCCTGCACATTCCCACCTCTTTTACCATCTATGAATTTTGACTTATTAATGCACATATTGTTTCTAATATAATTTACTACAAATGAATAGACAGCATGGTTTTCTTTGAAATGATTCTTACGTTTTCAAAACATGTTTCGTTCATATTGCAGGTTATTTGTGAATCCTTTGTACAGCACAGCCTTTATAGATCAAAGCCTTGCGTTGAATCGAAGGAAAGAAAAACCGGTAAGAACTCTAACTAAAATGTGATTTAAAAAAAAATTGATTTTCCACTCAATACTTCTCACAAATTTATCTTATATTAACTCCATTTCATCATATGAAAGTAAGAATATCTATATTTTAATGCGTTTTCAATATGACTCTGTTTTTAAAATTATTCAGAAAAAAATATTAAGCTTGTAAAAAATATCAGTTAGTTGATCTAATTTGTTGAAATATGGCAAGAGATTTGTTTCTGTGAGCAGAATTTCTTTGAGTAATAAGTCTCTTTAAGACAATAAATTGGGACATTTTATACAGTTACTACAAGCTATTCTTCAATAGGAAGTGCGAAGTATTAAAACAACAGATGCCGTTAAGTAAAAGCAGCTATGAAACATATCTGAATTAACCCGTAGGACTGCTACTAATACCAAAATATCAACTTTTTTTCATTTAATTTAAGATGAACGAGTAACACATTAAACCTTTGCCTAAAGTGAAAAACTGGCGAATTAAAATAAAAAATCAGAGCTTTTTCTCAACTTCTCACTTGACACATTTAATATTGAATCGTTATTCTACCTGTAGCGATTTCTCAGTTTTCAAAAATTGAGCTCGTTCTACTGACTAGAGCCTTAACTGATCACTAAGAATTCGGTCACAGTTGAGCTTTAGTGATAAGCTTAAACATTACAGTTGCAACCTTCATTTAATCATGGAGATTCACAGTCACGTCAGGAATTGTACTACTACAAATGCTTTTTAACTGATTGGCACTTTGAAGTCCAGCACTATACGTTTTGTTCTACATTGTTCGTTGGCCGCACAAGCTGATTGGTTTTAACCTAATTTTTTTATACTTAAAAAATTACCACAAATCTTTAAAACTTTTTTATAACTTGATCAAAAATTATAAATTTAGTGTTTATTTCGTTTGAAATATTGTGAATAAAATCTAGTAAATAAAGAGTTAAAAAGAAGAGCTAGAATCAGAAATATCAATCTTTTTTTCTTTCCTCGTTTGAGCTTTTAAATTTTAGTCAAATTATGATGAACAATGTTAAACCTCATTGTCTCTTTGGTTTTAGATGACCCTGTATGATTCGGCTGTTGCTTTGGAGGAAACATTACGAGTTCATCAGCCTCCTCGCATCCTAGCATGCGCCACCATGTGGCACGAAACTCTTGACGAAATGGAGCAGTTGCTCAAGTCTATCATGAGGTATAAGCTTCTTTCTTATTATTTTCTTTAAAAAATTAAATCATTAGCATGATGAGCGTAGACACTTTCACAGTCATGCTGATCTGCAGCACGCATAAAATTCAAGGTTTTCGTCGATGATGATTTTTGCTATGGCTCTAGATTAATAATGGCAGCTTTTCTGTTCCATATTATGACAAAAAACTAAGCATGGTCCTTTGGCTGAAAAGAAGTTTCAATAATGGAACCCTTGACAGCCAATGAATAAATACGAGAGCGTGGTAGTCAAGCTATGCAAAACCAACAACAGAGGAAGAAAGTCAACGACAAAGAGTTTTGTTGTAGTCTTAAGGTTTGGAAGCAGTATAATGTATTTTTTAAAAGTGTTTGAAAGGAATTTTTCTTGATTTCCCATAGACGGTGCCACTAACTAAATCTTCGTTGCAGAGTTTCTGAGCGTTTTATTGGCTCTACTTAAGTTAAAATTAGTATGTCTCAGTGTTTAATAATTGGCTCCCGTTAACTATATAATTAAAAGTTACTTTCAAGCAAAGGATCATAACAAGTTGAGTGCGATATGCTGCAATTTAGAATAGATAAAGTCTCCCTGTTAGTATGCTATATAGCGAAAGTCTATTGCAACAGGCGCATTTGTTGTCATCGTAATCAGTGGGAAATCAAAATTTGAAGCTATTAATTCACAAGATAGTGGGATCGTCGAATAAAAAATCATTTCAAAGAGGTCTGATATTTTTCAAACTCGAATCATTCTCTTAATGTCCGAAAAAAAAAAAAAACTCATTAACGGATATACCATGTCACAATTGCGAAAGGCCTCCCCGACTAAAGGGGTCCCGAAGTGGATTCAAAAATGCGTGTGATAAATGCTTTGCATAATTCTGTCATGGGCAAAGTGCCCTCAAAAATGTGCCTCCAAACCTATAAATCCGCTACTAGAGGTCATCATTCTTTTGGATTGTGTGACAGTGGTGGACTTACCTTTTCTCAAGTCTCGCAATTGCGAGGGACGCTCGCGTGCCAGCGTTGGGGCACATAAAAAAAAAAACCTTTTTCGTTGTTCTGACCATTTCTAATGGGCCTCCCAAAATGCGTTGCGACTAGCCCCTCAAATCTGTAAGTACGTCACTGTAGTATCTCATAAAGTACTCTTATAATTTATTGTTCTAACTTAAGTTCTGATGGAAACTGTGAGGAAGGTTCAGAAACTACATTTGCTGCCTCCAAATCAAAAGCGAAAGCAGCGAAGCGAGCACCGGCAAAATTTCTGTTTTCTCTCACTAACCGTGACACCGTCATATTACTGAAAATAGTAGAGGATAATCAATAGCACGAGACTAGCTCCAAATCTTTATCTACAGCCCGCATAATGATCCCTATAAAGGTGGGAGATATTTATGTTGTACCCTGTCTGTTTGCTTATTTAGTTTTGACTGTTCTATGCATTTTTAAAAGTAATACATGAAAATATACTCTATAACGAAAAAAATCGAAGCACTCTCAATCGGATAACTCCTTCTTGGTGCGTCGATTTTTTTGTGATAGAGTGTATATATAAAAAGGAAATTACTTCAAGTAGATCAGCAATAAAAACAGCGAAGTAATCAAATTAAAAATGAAAAATTGTCTGAAAAAAGTCAGCACCGATGAACTATCAACGAGCTTATTTATATTGGAAGCTATTCCCCCTTTCTTACTGTTTTACCTTTTATGTTTCTTGATTGGAGTACAATGTTGCATTCAGAATCACACACATGTGTTAATTTTATAAGACGAGCGACAACTCCCCGTAAAACTGATTTCTTTCATTCCTATAGAATGGATGGAGACCAATGTTCTCGAAGATTGCTGCAAGAACAGTTGAACTGGAAAGACCCAGATTATTATGAAATGGAAGGTACATATCAAAAACTTTAAAAAAAAATTTTCTCTTTGGGGAAGAGAGAGTTACATTTTATACTGTTTTATACATTTTCAAAATTTTTGAATTATAAAGTAAAGATAATTAAAAATCATGCTTTTTTCTTAAGGAAAATGTTTCAGCTTTAGAGACGTAGCATGCCCTGAAGAACGACGTCTGTGCAACAACTGATCTTAATTTACTTCTTTGTCAAAGAGGCAGAGTTCTTAAGGTTTTTAAGATGATACAGACACCGGAAGTAGACTTTTTTTCAGCTGTCAGTTACGCAGATTAAAAACATCAGAAATAGTTTGCTAGATAAAACAACAGTAGTTTAATCGTAAATGCCTGAAAATAAGAAGTTTAACTTAAAAATTTCTTGTATATCCTAACTGCACTGTAAAAAAATTATGTTGTTTTTACAGTATTATTCATTTTTAGTAACAAACTGTAAAAATTGCTGCTTTACAGTAATGAACTGTAAAATTGCTAATTTTACAGTTTATTACTATGCATTTTACAGTTTTACACTGGAATTTCTGCTGCCAGTATAATACTGTTGTTTTTACAGTATAATACAGCTAATTTTGTGGTAATAAATTGTAAAACTGTGGTAATAAATTAAAATTGCTGCTTTATAGTAACAAACTGTACAATTGTTAGTTTTACAATTTATTATTGTACATTTTAATTTCAAACTGGAACCTCTCCTGCCAATATTATACTGTAAGAACAACGGTTTACTTTTTGCAGTGTGTGTATTATATCTCAGAGCTCAGAGTTACAGCACAAATCTTGTTTCAATGAAATGTAAGATTTTTTTTCAAAAAAATTTTAAAGTCTGCAGCCTATCTCAAGAATTTGCTACATGTGTCGCAATGTCGCGCTGTTTCTGCTACCGGGGTACAGATACTAAGCCGATTTCTCAAAGTGCTTTCCTATTAGCTTAATCCGGAACCTCATTACTTCTTCAGAGATAATCTACCCTTCTTATATCAGAATCCAATTACTAAATAATAAGGATCAATTTCTTACTGAGCATCAAGCCTCTTATCAAGCATTTTGCAACTGAAACCTCCGCTCCGAAAGTCTTAGAGTTGCAATATTTAAGTTCAGCAACTGTTTTGCAGTTTATTTGTTTTCATTGCTGTTCTCGCTGCTTCAGTCTTTGGAGCTATTCAGAGGTGTAAAGAAGATTTTAATGTTGTCAACAGGGGAACTTTTGCTATAGAAATCTTTTCAAATGCAAAAAAAAAAAGTTTGCGCATAATTTAACTTAAGTTTTGCTTGTTTTTACGTTACCATAGCATTATATTCTGTCAAAAGTAATCACCAGCTCAAATTTTTAACAAAGTCATAAGTTCTTTCTTCCATTGAGAACTTGAAGTTAAGAAAAAAAAAGCCTAAGTATAAATGTTATGTAAGGACACATTTCACTAACGTGGAATTTTTCTTCAAACTTTATTAGTAAAACATAAACGACATATTCTCTCATTTCTTAGACCAGTGGTGTCCAATGTTTTTTTTTTTTTTCATACGAGGGCCGCAACTGAAATTAAGATGAATCTAGCGGGTCAGAACATATATAAAATTTAAATATGTTTGAATTTTCTCCTAGATAACAGGAGGAAAAACGGAAAAGAAAAGAATATAAGAAACCAATTTCTGGCAATTTGACTCCAATTTTGCAGTAACCAGTCTTAATTCTAAATGTAGATGATCAGTTGCTTTAGAAGTTTCCAGTGCACATCTTTCAATTCATAGCATTGGTAAAAATGGCCACATGAATCAACTTTATAGGTCTCATGTGGCCCACGGGCCGTAGGTTACACTGCAAAAAAATGAACTGTTGTTTTTACAGTATAATACTGGCAGCCGGGGCTCCAATTTAAAACTGCAAAATGCACAGTAATAAACTGCAAAACTAGCAATTTTTAGTTTCTTACTGCAAAGTTAGCAATTTTACAGTTTATTGCAGTAAAATTTAGTTGAATTATACTGTAAAAACAACTGTATAATACTGGCAGCAGAGGTTCTAGTTTAAAACTGTAAAATGCACGGTAATAAACTTTTAAATTAGCAATTTTATAGTTTAGTACTGTAAAAGTAGCAAATGTTAGTTTATTACTGTAAAATTAGCAATTTTTACAGTTTATTACTGTAAAAGTAGCTGTATTATACTTCAAAAACAACATTCATTTTTTACAGTAGAGACACCACTGTCTTACACGAAATAACTGATGTGTTATTGGACTACAAAGTGCAGTAAAAGTAAAACATGGATCGATACAATCGTATGAAACGGCTCCCGTTGAATAACAACAACAGCAACAATTAATAATAGTAATAATTACAACAACAGTAAAATTGTTAATCATTTTCGAAACATAATAATATTTTTTATAGAGCTGTGTTTTTTACAAAATTTAATTCCATGAAGCTCATGTTTTGAAATACTAATACATTTGATTTTATCAACAGCATTATTCGTTGATATTTTGCGATAAAAGTCTTAGTCAAACTTTTCAGACGATGTTTTAAAATAGCTCTTTTTAAAACATAAAACCATTTTCAATTCTGTTGTAAATGTAACTCCGAGTATGAAGGCGTGTTTTCTGGATGAGAAATTGATTTTTTTTCCAGAACATAACTAGAAAAGTATTGATTTTGAAGCTGAAAAATTGTTTTCGTCAGATAAACCAAATAACCCTGAAAGATTTCGCGAGGAAATGGAATAAAAAGAAAAATCTTGATATTTTACTCTTTTTTCCTTATAGTTCTTTTTAGCTTTGAGTCCAAACAGGGGCGAGGTGGGATACTGTTTTGAAAAGAATAGTACTGTAAATTAAGGACAAGAACATAGCAGGTTTCATAGATTTCTAGAGCAAAGAAAACCAGAGGATTAAAAAAATATTGAAGTGATAATCAGTTAAAAAGTACTCAACATTTAAGACAATCATTGGGTGCGATTTATTTTTTGCATACGATCAAAAAAAGCTCAACCGTTTTAAATATCTGTCGCCATTTTGTCTACTTTTTTTTATATAGTATTTAAAAAATATCACGTAATCTGAGAGTTCTATTCATATGGGTATAAAATAATTTGCATCAATCAGTCTCTTAGGTACAAACTTTGAAAAAAACTAAAATATTACAGAAAGTTAAACGTTTACAGAAAAATAGTCTTATCAAAAGGTGAAAATTAAAGATATATGTTGTCTGTGCTTTGCCGCGTCCACTGGCATGAAATATATGCACATGGAAGTGAAAAAATTGCATCCATTTCACCCGCCAAATTTAAAATATTAACTTTTCTCTATTATTTGTTCCCACCTACAAAGTAAAAATTATTATAACTCAGAAATAAATCTGTTTCTCGTTCTGAAGGCTTATCTCCATTACAGACGCAACTGTCGTCGCATTGTAAATTTGAAATTCAAATCCGTGGTTCTTTTTATAAAGTCCATATGAATTATGATTGTTTTTTACTTATTTCAATGCTAAAAGGAAATAGGTGAGCCTTAAGTTGAAAATTCATTACTTTAATCGTAATCATTGCTGGAAAATTCTCATATTTAAAAATCTTAAATTTCATCAATTTGAATGCTAAAAGGCCTATCTCGATTACAATATAAACAGGCTAGATTCCTATAAGAGGGTCATTTTTGGCAAAAATTTAATTTGAGCTTTTTAGATTTTTTTAAAATTTCAAGACCCGCCTATGAGAATTCTAGGGCACCAGGAACCTCTGTGTCAAGTTTGATGAAAATCTGACGCAAACTGTGGATTTGTATAGAGAACAAGTATATATACATACACTCATTTTTATAGATATAGATTTAAAAAATATCACGTAATCTGAGATTTTTATTTCAACAAATTAGTCTCCATTTCTTCTTTTGATACTGCTTTCACAACTAAATATTTTTTCCAGCTGCAGAGTGGCCATCAATAGAGGCACTATTTTGTGTTGAATTTTAAGGATTACTTTTAATGTTGTCCTTATTCTAACTCGAATTCTCGTATCAGTCAAAAATTTTGCCAAGACAGCGTCAATCTGGAGTCGTAATGCTCAAATTTGAAATGTCGCGAAGACGGCAAATCTTTGCAGCTGTTGTTACACGTAAGATCTAAGAATTCATGACAAAGATAGCGAAGTAATTTTCGTGACGGTCACAACATACTTGTTATCATACAGTTCCATTAGTTCCTATTGAAAATGGTATTTTCTGATACTCAGTTACTTTTTTATTACACGACTTAAGAAAACTTACTCATTTTCCACTTATATATAAACGGAAATGATTTTCAATACACATTTTAAATGACCGACTGAAGGTATACTTATGATATTAAAGCCCGCTTTTGAGATAACTACTGCCTGTTATGCATGAAAACATATAATTTTCTCAGTTAAGAAGAAGCATTTAATACGCTCTCATTTTTTAAAGGTTAAAACATCTGGTTACACTAAATGAGCTGTAACAATACGGTCAAGTCTGAGAAACTCCCTCAACGGAAAAGTTTTTACTATTTTCAAGGATCTTTAGAAAAACGATAATAAACATTAAAACAACACAATGCATTGGAAACATGTCTTGTATTTGACAAAATACAAGACGTGTGCTTAACACGGTACTTATTTCACTGCACAAGGTTTTAAAATAATTCGCGCTCTGAATATTTAACTACATTTTTAATTTGTGCGGTGTTTATTCTTTTGGTATTATTCTTGATTTTAACCTCAGTGCACGAGTTAAATAATGAGCAGGATATCGTTAAATATTCAATTGTTTGCTATACTCAATCACCTGGAGTTTATATTTTAACAATGTTAAATCTTTTAAAACTTTGTGTTATTTTTGAGTAATTTTAAGAAATATATATCTTTTAACAGCTCACATTTTCTTTGATGATGCTTTCGTCATCAGTGATGAAGACGATGACAAGATGGTTGTAAACAGTTTTGTAAAAGATCTCATCGTTGCTGTTGATACCGCCGCTAGGTAATTTTTTACATCCATTTTTATGATACTATTCAGCAAAAAATGCTTATATTTCGAAAATTTAATAATGATCCGTGATATATTAGGAAGAAAAAATGCTAATGATTACACATTTCACTTCACAGCTAACTATTATTTTATTCTTTCTTAAAGGAAAAATAACATTATGTTTGATTTTTTATCCATTTTATATTGACAGAAGAAGTTCATCTAGAACTAAATCGGTCAATTTTACCGTATATAGACATAGATTTTGCAGCGTTAGATATTGCTCTTTATACATTAGGTAGTATATATTACTTTTTGATCATTCAATTTTCAATCGTGATTCACGTTATTCAGTTATTTTTAATAGTTAAAATTAAAAATTTGAAACATGGTCCATTTTCCTTGATGCATGTGCACAATTATGCTAAAAATATGCCTGAAATTTAAATAAATAACGATTGGAACTAACTCTACAATTATGTTCAGGAGTATGGAACAAGAAACTGTAGAGAGCGTTTAAATAAACGAACAGACAAACCGAGAGACAATCAGATTTAAGTTTTACTTAATGCTGATAGATTCTTATTCCTTCCTTCTACTAAGTGGTAACTATTTCATTGCCCTTGATAATTGTACTTTCTACATTTGATGCATTACACTTTTTGAATTAATTTTAATAAAAGATTGATGGTAAGTGGGAAGAAGTATGTTCGTTATACACTGCAAAAAATAAACTGTTGTTTTTGCACTATAATACTGGAAACAGAGGTTCCAGTTTAAAATTGTAAAATGCACAGTAATAAACTGTAAAATTAGCAATTCTACAGTTTATTACTGTAAAGCAGCAATTTTACAGTTTATTAGTGTAAAATTAGCAGTTTTTAGTTTATTACTATAAAACTCGAAATCTTTACAGTTTGTTATTATAAAATTAGCTGTATTATACTGTAAAAACAACATTTTTTTTTTAGTGTATACTGTCTTTACTTTTTAAATATTTATACCTCTTTCATTTATTGCAGCAAAGTATACGATACAGAGACTTTTCAACGCCTGGAACCGCCTCTGAAAGTCCCGACCCCGTATGGAGGAAGGCTCATTTGGAGGCTGCAAGGAGATAATCTATTGATTGCTCATCTCAAGAACAAAGAACTCATACGACATAAGAAAAGATGGAGTCAGGTATATGAAGAGACATGCAGCAAGACCATTAATTAAATGACTGAAACATTTTATTTGGCAAATTGTAAAGTACCAAATTTTTCATCTAATTTATTTTTAATATTTTTTAGAGAAAAATTTGATTGTTTTTTGCAAACTCTGCAAAAAATGAACTGTTGTTTTTACAGTATAATACTGGCAGCCAATGTTCTAATTTAAAACTGTGAAATGCGCAGGAATAAACTATAAAACTAGCAATTTTATAGTTTCTTACTGTAAAGTTGGTAATTTTACAGTTTATTGATGTGAAATTCAGCTGTATTATACTGTTAAAATAACAGTACAATACTGGCAGCAGTTTTTCTAGTTTAAAATTGTGGTGGTAATAAACTGGAAAATTAGCAATTTTACTGTTTATTATTTTAAAATTAGCAATTTTACAGTTTAGCACTGTAAAGTTAGCAATTTTTACAGTTTATTACTATAAAAGTAGCTGTATTATACTGTGAAAACAACATTAATTTTTTACAGTGGATATTTAAACATTGTTCAAATGATTGAATTGCAGCAATAACGTTTCACCGAAGTTCATGAAAATTGCATGACTTTGAGTTGTTAGTACGAATTGTTCAGGATTGAAAGGATTAGTTAGGTTGTGAGAGAGTTAGAATGAAGAAGGTAGTCTGTCGAGCTGGAAGTTTTGCATGTCAGTTAATGCAGCTGCGTGCTCATACATTGTAAGTAAAAGACAAGAATTAGTCATCCAAGTTAGATTATACAGTGGCCTGTGTAGAATGTGTTTTATTCTTCATGTACTTTCTTGTATGCCGTAATGAAAGGAAATTTCGTTTTAAGTCATTTCTTTGCTTTACTGAATGAACAGAAAGACAGAAATCACGAAGGAAATTTCTTTAAGATAAAAATTAATGAAGTAAGGAAATTTTACAAAAGGAATTTCCGTTTTATTGATTTCATTTTTTAAGGAGGAAGAAATATAAAAGATAATCTTATAGGTTTTATCCCTAATGAAGTTAAAGTATTTTAGGTGTTTGGTATACGTACTATGATCTCATTCAGGGTTTGATTTTAACTTTAAAAGCCCCCACGACGTTTAGCGTTATAAATCTCCTTCGCTAACCTCATCATCACGAAATTTTACGTTAAAATGAAAAAAGGATATTTTCACCTGTTTTAAGTAAAAATTTGTAACATTTGAATCAAGCATTGAACGTATTGAACGTGTTGAAACCAAGTGCATATATTCGAGATAGGATCTCGCTGGTTTAGGTTCTTCAGAAACGTAGTCCAGCTCTATTATGGATCTTTTTATGCATGTTTTAATGATAAATCTCGGCTGGTACTCCTGAACCTCTATGGTTTTACATAAGTCGCTATATTTGGGGATGAATTCCCACCAAACTGTAGAACATGAACCAAACACAGCAAAAGAAAAAAAAAGAAAAACCCCAATAGAAATTGCTCCCACCCCAAATAGCAGTTGGGGGGCAAGTGCATTGTTCGTTCTTGCGGAAATCAGTCCTTGATTATGGTAGATAGACTGTATCTATCATAATCAAGGACTATACATTTTACTGTTGATTTAAAAGTAAATTATAAGGAACGACCTTTAGGATTTTAATCAGTTTATACACAGCCAAAATTGACAGGATTTAAACTTTTTTCGTGTTTCTCAAAAGACATTATATGTTTAGTCTGTTCTGGGCCTTAAGAGTTTAGTAGCAGGAGTATTAATTATGTAAACGGTTGTCGCAAGCAAGATCATTTGTGCAAATTTTGCTTAACCATCGTTTACTCTACAGTTTGGTTATGGAAGTACTGTTCAAGGTCGAGAACCTTTTCCTGGAAAATAACTCAAGTTTTGAAAGCTTCAAAAATAGTAACTTCATTAATAAATAAATAAATAAATTAAAAAAACTGAGTAAGTAAAAGTTTATAACTTTACACCAGATGATTGATTGTCTTCTCCAGATGAATGGTATTATCTTCCTCATGTCAAACTGCTGTTCTCACAGTTGTAAAATGAAGAGAAAGAATAATTTAAAAAGTTGTTAAGGGGTTACAGTACCTCAAAAATGACCAAAAGACCAAAAAAATTTTTATTGCTTATTTGAAAAGTAAAAGTTATTTAAAACACTCAGAAAAAAACAGCATTGTTCTACCTAAATTATTTAAAAAGTTATGAGTGACTTTAGGGGATACATGCTATGTGTTCTAATGGAAAAGCCAAACTTTAAAGTGCTTTTTCTCGGTGATCAGTTTTTAGTGTTTCTATGTTACTAGAAATGCTAAGGAATTTTTTCTATTAAAGATATAACTTTAAAGCAATATTTTTTGCACTCAGGATAATATATTTAACAAAACTGTGCATTGAATAAGCGTTTTATAAATTACAAAAATTTTTAGAGTTTGTTAAACCTCGAAGAACAAAATTTTCTAAGAATTTTTTACATAAAAGGTCACAAAATATTTTCTAATCAAAATATAAGAAAATGAATGCACAGATTTGTTGAGGTTTTCCTTGTGATCATTTCGCAAAAAGAAATTTTGAAATTAATGCAGAAACAAAAAAGCCTTAGGGTTTTAAAAAAACTGAAATTTTCTTACATTTTTCAAATTTTCAAAAAAAGTTTTCAAAATTTTTGATGTTTGAAAATAAATTATTGATTTTTAAACAAGTGCAGAAACAAATATTTCAAAGAATTAACTTTTTCACTTAAATTAAAGAAATTTGTTAGAAAGGTACTGTAACCCCTTAAAGAATGAAACGAACTTCAAAGTGCTTTCCTGTGATTGATCGATGAATATTAAAGGATATTTCACACCAGCAATATCACCAATTCGTTTCTCAAAGCGGAACCAACAAAGCGGTTTCCAACATCAGAATTAAAGCCAGGGTTTTTTGATTCAAAGCCAAATAAGCTTGAGCACGAGTTGGAACATATTTTTGCAAGCTTAGAGAAAAATTAACTCATAAGTTGTTGTTGTTGTTTTTAATCTCCATGTCTAGTTTCCATCATCAGACGAAATCTACAGGATTGTACAATCTCAAAAAGTCAAAAAAAAAAAAAAAAAAAAAAAAAGGAAAAAGATAAAGATAAAGATCTTTCCCAGACAAGTCCGGGCACTCAAGGATATGGGCTGGAAAGGCCTGTTCTATGATGCATTTTGGACAGTGAGGTGGGTTTTGATATCACCCAGAAAAGAGAGGCTCCTCAGATGGCCACTGGAAAAGCGGGAGATATCTGTCTGGACTTTCCTGTCACAATGCGAAACAAGGGAACCCATAAGTAACTGGACTTATGCAAAATATCTACAACCTAACGGAGAAAGTAAATGATTGTATAATAGCGCGACTAATTCACTGTAGGAATTAAGTTTCGAATTTAAAACAATCAAGCAGCGAGGAAAAATGCATTAATAACTAAACAGATTTTCTATATCTACAGGTGATGTACATGTATTACCTTCTTGGATATCAGCTCATGGATCCTGATGTGCACGAAAGCGTTCGAGAGCTGTTAGCAAGGAATACATTTATCCTAGCTTTGGATGGCGACATAGATTTCAAACCAGAAGCGGTTGGACTTCTTGTAGACCTCATGAAGAGGGATCAGAATTTGGGAGCAGCATGCGGTCGAATCCATCCCGTTGGAACAGGTGACTAACTAAATTCCGCCATGTCAGAATTTAGCTGTAAGGCAGTTTTAAATCACAATATGAGCTGTTATAGAGAGATGCCAGATGAGCATAATAATAATTTTTAAAACATTGACTGTTGACATCTTCAATTCAATGCTATAGAAACTGGGGAGGTTTGTGACCCACTTTTTACAAATGCATTTTTTATTTTTTTTCTAACTTAGAAAATTGCCAAACTGACATTATTTCTGTGTTTCCAAGATATCTAAACACTTTTTACTTGATTATTTTTTTCAATCTATACATAGTATAAAATGAAGTCTCAAAAAATTTTTCTCTTTGTTTGAACGCGCAAAACGTGAGACCTACCCGGCTGGTTTTGCTAAAAAAATCAGCACTTGTTTCTTTTTGCACCGGAAAGGTTTAGACACCAGTTCGAAAAAGATTCGATGAGTGGTTCTTATTTTATTCCAATTTAAGACGATTTTCACATAAATTGCAGAATATTGGGGTTAAAAATTTCTTGCACAAATTAATGTTATATGTCGTTGGAAACGGCAAATTTTTTTGCTTTCGATACTACAAATTGTTCGAATTCTCTGTCTTAAATGGATGGCATTATGCAAAAAGGAGTTAACCCACAAAAGCCTGATTTTGAGACAATGGGCTTTAAAGTCAACAAACTCTGGCAAAAATCATGAGCTCTATATCAATATACCAATGATATGTTACCATGAAACGCTGATAGGGCTTAAATCATTTTTGCTTTATGTAGAAAGCAACATATTTTACCATCAGAGTTGGATAACTCATTTTTTATGTTTTGTGGGTTAATTCCTTTTTGCATAATGCCATCCAATACAGCGCGAGTTATTTGCGTTTAAAACTTACTTTTTTCAATGCTTCGCTCGATTTCAGGCACTGCTTTCCTCATTGAAATCATCAATAAAAATTAAACTATTTGTTCCTCAGTGTTATTTTTTACACCGATGGATAGAGCGATATTTTTAACCCCAGATTTTTCTCGACCTAAAGTCGAGGATCCATGATTCTATTTCAAAGAGAAAAAAGTTACAGGCGTTTGAAGTATATCGTTCTGATTTCTCTTTTTCATTCAGGTTATTACCGTTTTATTGTGTTGCTATGGCTACATCTTTTGGATTCTTTGTTGTTTCTTCTTTCTAATTTTAATTTCTTAAAAGTATTTAATTTTATAGCGGTTGCTTTGAATGATTTTAAAGCTTATTCAAATTACAAGACCTGTTTTTTTAACCTTTATAGCACGAGCAAAGCCGTGCTGGTACAACTAGTTTAAATTATATACTAATTTTTTTATTATTAATTTTCCAGGAGTGTCCAAACGGGGTCAAACCTCCCCACTTAAGTGAGGTTTGATCCATAGAGATTAAAAGTTGAAAAAATGACGCTGAAATAGTTACATGTCCAATAAGATTCTATTACAAGGTACCGGCAGAAATAACGTACATTCGAGGAAATACCATAAATTGTTTAAGAAATTCAATTTGAATCTGTAGAGATTATGATTACTAGAAATGCCACTGTCAAATCTAATTTTTAATTCAACTTTTTCTGTGCTTTTACTGATCATTGAAGAAGGAACTCTAAAAACATCTGTTTTAAAGGGCATATATGAAAATCATTGATTTGGTAGGCTTTCTACCACATTTGTCTTTTCTAGATTCTCATGTTATGAACTAAAAGTTTTACTTAAGTTGCAATAAAATTGAGAAATTCAGCAAATAATTGAGGATTGTCTCCCGATGGATCCGTCACTGCATCTTACGGTATTGAAACGATAATGTTTCTTCCTAAGTTCCAAGTTCCACATTGACGTAAAGAAGAAAAATAAAGCAGAAGCGTAAAATGGATTAAATAGTGTTCCTATGGAAAGTACCGGATTTTCAGTTTCTTCGGTTGCGTTTTCTGCTGATGTAGAGCAGGGCCCTTAACTTCGCTTGGAAGAAATTTGCCGCCCCTAAAATCTGCAACAGTAAAACATGGCACAGGTCGCCTGCCCCTGGAGCCGGGCCCGCTGCCTCCTCCACTTACCACACCTTTCTTGCGTATCTATCACCGAAACCATCGACTTTCAATAGTTCTGCGATTGAAGACCGCTTACGTGAAATTAAAAAAAATAATAAATAAATAAAATAAAAAATCCAGCACTTTCCACTACCGCCCAGTCCAACGAATCTTCAGCAAATTACAACCACTGTTGCATTTGAGAATTTGTTATTACCATTACCACCCGTCTTCGCTCCTGCTCGAAGATCGGCTTCTTTTTGTGTGGGCGTGAATGACGGAGTACAACCACGGTTAGTTTCAAGAATCTATTATTACCGATTCTACGGCCTTATTTTCGGCTCCAAGAGCGTATTCTTTCTTTGTGGGGGAGAGAGACAGCGGATCCCAAACCTATAATTTTGAAGCAACAAACAAACCAAAGCATTTTTTTTTCTCTTCAAATAATCAAACAGAAATAAATTAGGACTTTATGTGAGCTTAGTTTAAATTAAGATTTTAAAAATCTTTGAAGAGGTTTAAATAGGCCACGATTTATTTTAACAATAGCTTTTAATAGAAATTCGGACACAAAATACAGGGCGACTAGACTACCATTGCCACTCAGGCGGCTGATGTTTCCTCTCTCTGACCTTGCCACTTCCAAAACATCTTCTAACATTTTGTAAACAAGTCCATTAAAATAAGCTGCTTAGCGCTGATAAGTTCAGCTATGACCTTGACAATGTTTACCTCTTTTTTTGGATGGGAGGGGGTGGGGGTGAAGCGAATTGGAATATATCTTCGCAATTGTAAATTGGAATATACATTCGCAAAACCATGGCCTGATTGCACAAAAGGTTCAGGTAGCTTGGGTTTCCCCTCAGAATTTTTAGTAGACTTAAATATGACAGGGGAAAACTATTTTTTATCAGTTTCTGTTTCTGCTTTTAACTGCATTTCTAAAGAGATTGAAAACATTAGAACTTGTGAAGTAAAATTTTTTGGAGGAATTAAAGAATTGTAAACAGTGCGCACATATTTGATTAAATGTGTTCTCAAGCTATATTTTCAAGTGTGGGATTCGGTTCCTCTCTGTTACAATGTACTTTTATAACATTTAACTTGTTTTGTGAAGTGTTTAGCCTGATTCAACATTTTACTATCCTTATTCACCTAGAATTGCAGTGCAGCATGTGTAATGTACAAAATTTCTATCTGTCAGAAGGAGGTGGAAGAATCTTTAATCTGAATTCTGCTGAGCTACTTTAGTAAATAATACTCGTAGCATTAATGAATTTTCTATTAATGTGGGTAGAATTTTTATAGAAAAATTTTCCCATATACAAGGGGGGGGGGGACGAAGTGAGACCGTGCTTCTATGTAGGGATGCACCGATTAATCGGCCATAATCGGCCACTTTGCCGATTATTAATAGTCGGCAAAATCTTGCCGATTAATCGGTGAATTTTTTTAAATTGTTTATATTATCTTTTAAAGTATACCTTCATCAAGAAACTGTGATAAATTGTTTTATTAACAGTAAATAAATGAACTTTCTGAAATCCTTACTATAACATACAGTATGAAAGTGTGTACAGAGTAAAAACATCACAAATAGTTCATAGAAAACGTAAAACTCATTGGAATATTAAAAGATAACCCTCTGCAAATTCCTGAAATTTTAAGTTGGAATTCAAAAACATGAATATTTATTTCATTATAATCAGTCAAATTTTGCTGATCAACCGGAGGAAAAGATGTTTTAAATAAAATTAATTCAACGACGTTTGAACACAATATTACGATGGATAAATTTATAAACAAGAAATAAATAATTTTCTGAAAACACAAGAACTGCACGTTTTACGAAAGTGTAATGAGTAAAAACAAAACAAATAATTCAAAGAATGAAATACAAAATAATAATAATAATAAGTTGCCTCTCAGTTGATATAAATGATTTAATAATTTAATATTCCTATGCTGAATAAATCTAAACTTATAGACAATGTTGCAACATTTTTCATGTCTCGATATTTTTCTCTTTAGCTTATTGCTTTTAAATAACCTCTAATTTTCAAAGAACAAGTCTTGAATTAAATGGCTACTTATAGTTGAAAAATAAATTTAAATTAAGAACACCTCAAAATTAAAGTGCTCACAGCTCCCCTCTCCATTTATTTTAATAACTATTATGTCTAGTGTGTTAATGTAATTTTATTTACAAAAATACTAAAAAAATTTCAAAGAAAATTGATAAAATTTTGAAATTATTTAGCATGGAAAAATGGAAACAAACAAATCTTTTGTCAAAAACAAATAAGTAACTATTTCTAAAAATCGGAATTGTATTAGAAAGGGAAAAAACAGTGAGGGTGAAATTGGTAAGATTAAAAATCATAAACCCGAGCATTAATCGACTCTGCCGATTAATCGACCGATTCTCATTCGCCGATTAATCGGTAATCGGTAATCGGCCAATTTGCTTATCGGTGCATCCCTACTTCTATGTTTGTACCTCTACAAAATTTCCTCCAAATCATAGCTTGTCGGATGTAGACCATTAGGTCAGTTGACCATACAGGAAAATTAAAATTAACCACTGTCCCAAAAGGAGAAGGTATTATTACACTTCATTATTTTCCATTAACATGCAAGTACGAACGCGCGTGGGTTTGTGTTTTACTACAATAACAAGTTTTGTTTCGATCTTTCTAAAATTTATTGTACTCGACTTTCGGAATAAAAATATGTACTAATTTACATTTCTACATAAAGTTTTGGACAAAACGACAGCTATAACCCCTTCTTCTTCTCTCCTATAAGTTATGGACGAACTTCTTGTTCAAGAAAAATTAAATCATGTTTCGTTTGTGCCTCTTCGTTATTTCTATTTTCCGCACTCTTCTTTTTTTTTTTTGAAACAGCCTTTGTTCATGGAAAATAGCTGTGTTCATGCAAATTGAGTAGATATGAGTTTGTTTTTTGAAGTAAGAATAAAAGAAAAAAGAAAAAGATGGGTTCCTTTGATTAATAGCTTAAATTCGAAAGTTTGTCTGCGAGTTTGCTTATTTAAAAGTATTGAAAAATTTCTCATCTCTGTACTGCTTTGGGGAAGATTTGACATCTTTTAACCGTCATTCATTCAATTTAAGCATTAATTTAATAATTTAACACTGTTTATTAGATCTTCATTTTTGATTGCAGAATTTGATTAAATATTGTTAAGAATATGACATATTTATTAGAAAGGTTGATGCAAGTTACTGTGTCGCATTGAATACTTCTTTAATCACGCTAAACTCATGATTTTTTAAATTTAGAATATTCAACTTATTGGTTTTAAAGAAATGTTTAAAGCATAGTTTTGAATTGATTTTATGTAATAAAGTTCAATTTTGTTTTTTAATAATAAGAATATTTTCTGTTTCTGTTTAAGGAATGATGGTATATTACCAGAAGTTCGAATATGCTATTGGTCATTGGCTACAGAAGGCAACAGAGCACATGATTGGTTGCGTTCTTTGCAGTCCAGGGTGCTTTTCTCTTTTTAGAGCTGAAGCATTGATGAAAGATAACGTGGTGCGCAGATATGCAACGAAATCAAAAGAAGCCATCGAATATGTGCAATTTGATCA
Source organism: Uloborus plumipes (assembly GCA_038373865.1). Taxonomy (NCBI): domain Eukaryota; kingdom Metazoa; phylum Arthropoda; class Arachnida; order Araneae; family Uloboridae; genus Uloborus; species Uloborus plumipes. The sequence goes on along the minus strand of JAXGGA010002313.1, from coordinate 40,853 downwards.
AGGTATCATACAAGATATTTAATATTTACTTAATTATTTTTCTGTTTGGACAATTGGTTTCGCAATAGTAAAACCTAAATATTGGTAAGAAATAAAAATTGCGGTGATCATCGAATAAACTATTTTGAAGTTTCATTTGCACACTCAAACCGTGTTTTTACAAAAGCCTTTGTACCACAGCTTTTAACCGCTTGCCTGATTATCCCGAGTTACCTCGGGCTCGTATGAGTTGCAGGTAATTATTATCCCGAGAAAACTCGGGTGAAACTAATTGATTTTACGCATATAAATAATTAAAAATTCAACTTGAAACCTACATATTTTATTTGTATTGCTTCATTTTCTTGTATTTCAAAATTAAATTAAAAAAAAAGTGTTTTTTTTTTTTTTTTTTTTTTTGCAATTTTTTCCAAAAAAAATTTGTAAGGTAAGTGGTTAAATCATAAATTCTTCGTTTGAGATAACAATTTTTTGAAATTATTTTTCAAAAGATCTAATCGCAAAGCATACATTTTGGAATAATGTAATTGAGGGGAAGTTGTCTGAGTTTTCGAAACTCGAATTGTCTTAAATTGTTTTTAAAGAATATCATCTATGGATGTATGTTTGTATATATGTATGTTTGTTCCTTATACAAATCCAGTTTTCGTCGGATTTTCATCAAACTTGGCGCAGAGGTTCCTTGATGCACTAGAATTCACAAAGGCGGGGTTTTGAAATTTAAAAAAAATCCAAAAAGCTCAAAATTCAAATTTTTTGTCTCAAAATGGCCATTTTCTTTCAATTTTGAATATATAGAGTAATAGAGACAAGCCTTTAAGCATACAAATTGATAAAATTTAACACATTTAAATATGAGTATTTTCCAACAAAGATTACGATTAACAATGAATTATCAATTTAAGGCTCACCTATTTCATTTTAGCAGGAAATAAGTTAAACATAATGCAATACCGGGCAACGTCGGGTAATAAGCTAGTTCTTTAGAAAAAAAAACTTGTAAAATGCTTTCTAATCGGAAAAATATTGCATGAATTTTGAAGGAGAAGATCGATGGTTGTGTACTCTTTTGCTGCAAAGTGGATCCCGCGTGGAATACAGTGCAGCTTCTGACGCCTACACTCACTGTCCAGAATCCTTCGCAGAGCTGTACACACAGAGGAGGCGTTGGGCGCCTTCCACGATGGCCAATATCATGGATCTCCTGGTCAACTACAAGAAGACAGTCGAATGCAACGATGATATTTCTGCACTCTACATATCATACCAGGTGGGGTTTTGCTTATTTTGAAGAAAGCAAGCAAGCAAATAAATAAGAAACTTATTTTTGAAGAAGAAATGAATAAAAAGAAATGTGAAATAATAGGAAGGCTACAGTGTACACAAAAAATGTTTTTTTTTCTTCCAATAATTGATCTGTATGTCTAAAACTTTGTGTGTATATTTACTACATCCAAAAGCATAAAAAAATTGGTGCAAAAAGCAATGAATACTTTTTTTGAAATTTAAAATTGCTCCATGCATCACAATTTTTTTTTTTTTCAAACTTTAAATTTTCACTAAATTTCCAATCATTAGGCATGATTGCATAAATCTATGCATTACATGTAATGTTTTATGAGATAGTTTATGAGAGGAATTTTTCCGCTGAATAATTCATATAAATTTTCATTCTAAGCCATCTTTTATGAACTATCTCATAAAACATTACATGTAATGCATAAATTTATGCAATCATGTCTAATAATTGGAAATTAAGGGAAAATTCAAAATTTGAAAAAAAATTGTGACTCATGGAGCATTTTGAAATTTTAAATTTCAAAAAAAGTATTCATTGTTTTTGCACCATTTTTTTTATGATTTCAGATGTAGCAAATATACAAGAACACAAAGTTTTAGTGTTCCGTAAAAATATCGTCAAAATAGAAATACGTCAAGAAATAAATTAAAAAAGTTAAACTGTTTGTTTCTTTTAACCGAACTACTTTAATCTGAAATTTTTATCAGAAATAACTTGTTATTTATCTACTCAGGGTTGAAATTTCATATTTGGATGAATTTTTTCTATAATTCAGTTCTACAATTTATTTTTTTCTTCGTCTATATGCTTACATATTGAATTAGTGTGCTTGATTTCTACATTTTCTTATTAAAAGCAGCAATTGTGTTAAATTTCTGAAACATAAATCCAGTTTCAAAACGTGAAATTTTTTTCTCTCTTGAAAGTTCCTTGTTTGAACCTTTAGAGTTAGTCTTTTTTCTTTATAAGAAGTTTTTGACGTTGATAAATTTTTTCTTCATTAGAATAAAAAATTATAGTTATTTTTCGAACAGCTCGAAAATGTTTAATTAGGTCTCCCAAGTAACAATAAAATATTTTTGGAAAACGTAGTCACGCTAAAAACACAAGTTTTGCTAGAAAGCTGGAAAAAAATCCAAACTTCTTAATTTTCCCTTATGAAACGTAAAACACTGGTTAGGTACATCAGGAATCTTTCTTCTACGGATGTAACTAAGTGCAAATCCTCAAATTCTGTTCAGTTTGAGTCTTTTTTTGATAAAATAATAGTCGCAACAGTGATGAAATAAGCTCAAATTAAAACGCGTAAAAAATGCAAAAAATATTTACAATAATATTTAGAACTATTTACGATCAAATATCACATTTCACGACTATTGCAGTTTTTCACAATCAAACGTAGCCTCATTGCAAATTATTCTCATCTGATCTTTCTTAACGCAGCATTTTTGTGTCGTTTTGAGCACAAAGCAATTGTAAAAATTGTTGAGTATCTCAGAATAAGAAACGCCTCCCCACCTAGCATGATAATTCTCGACGAAAACAAACGAATTCTGTAAATGTAGTTTTTTTGCCAGCACAGTATCAATGTAAGAAAAACAACTTACCCTTACTACGTGTGTTCTTAAATTTTTTTTAACGATTTAAAAATATTTAAGTGCATCATATTTTAGCTGAAATTCAGAATAGTTATCGACGTCAGCATTAAGGAATATTGATGGCTAATATAGTATGTTTTTCTCGTGATGAGTTACATAAAGTTAATCTTGTAAAATGTGCAGAGTATTACTAAATCCTGTTTTTAAATTTTGAAACTATTGATTTCGTTTGTTTATCAGTAGTTGCTACAAAATATGTGAGCCGTTAAGTTATAATTTCTAAGCTTGATACTGAAATATATACCACGAGTTTTTTAAACAGCTCGGAAGATTAACTTTTCGATTGCGAATAATTAACAAGTCAACATAAAAAAAGCTTGGTTGCCAATCTCCCATGACGCTCTCGCGTGGTAACTTTATTTGAGAATTATTGCAAACTCAGTCCTGTAAGGTTTGTATGGAGTTATAATCAATCTTGTTCTCGAATTTCTCAATAACAGATTTCGAGTGTTTATAATATTGTTAAAGAAAACCTAGATGTTTCATAATTAGAATATAAAAGAAACATCGTGCCAAAGTAGCCAGTTCTGAAAATAAAATAAAAAACGATCATCAAAATATTTTGATCGAAACGAAAATAATATTGTTCCTTTTTGCAATTATATGTACTCTTAGATAGTTTCACTTAGGAAAAAAACATTTTTTATTGTTTTTAGTTTTATTTATTGATTGTTAGAAAAGCATAATACTAAAACTGTACTAAATAATGCATCATTATGAAACATTTACTTTAAAAAAATGAAATATTTTCAGCTGATGCTGATGGTTGGAACTATTCTGGGACCGGGCACTATCTTCTTGATGCTTGTAGGAGCCATGGTCTCTGCTTTCGGGATATCAAATTGGTATTCCTTTCTGGCAAATCTTGTTCCAATCGCCTTTTTTATCTTGCTGTGTTTCTTGGCGAAGAATGATACTCAAGTAAGTTGCATTTAAAATTTTTTTCTGGTAATTATTTAAAAATTGCATAAAAAACTTTATAACCGGATAAATTTTACAAAAATAGGAATAATTAAAAACATTTTGAAATAAAGTTTAACTTTAGCTGCAACTAACAATTTGGCTTTTATTGTAATAAAAACTAAACTGGGAGGCAAGTCCAGACACAAGCAAGACACGACATTGTACGCAGTCGTCATGTATGTCCGAAGCTCATTGCTTCCGTATTTAAAAAAAAAAAAAAAAAAAAAAAACTAAACTTAGTTGTAGTTTTTATTTGTATTACCTTTTTAAAGATGATTGGTTTTAATAATTGTCTTCAACTCGGTCTTTTACCTCCTTTGTTTTTTTTATTTTATTGTTACTCCTTTATAGCGATATAGTATATTTTTATTTGAGCTTCTTGTAGTCACAAAAACGTAGTTACCAAACTAACTAATAAACCCATTTAATGTTATAGATTTTCGTCGCTCAAATATTCAGCGCTCTGTATGCTCTTCTGATGATGGCCGTTTTGGTAGGAATTTCTCTCCAACTGGTGACCGACGGAGTCACATCTCCTACTGCAATCTTCCTCTTATCGATGACTGCGAGCTTCATTATAGCAGCTTTGGTGCACCCCCAAGAATTCTGGTGCGTCATGCACGGACTGATATATTTCCTCAGCGTACCATCGATGTATTTGCTGTTGGCTTTGTACTCCATCATCAACCTTCATGTAGTTTCTTGGGGAACAAGAGAGGTGCAAGTAAAGAAATCTAAGAAGCAACTGGAGCAAGAAAGATTGCAAAATCAACCTGTAGCTGTAAAGCAAGTAAGTTGTTTGGAGTTCGCTTTGATCAAAATAACTGACTTGTTCTTTTTTACCAATCATAAGCACCAAGCTGTGAAGTTTCAAAAGTCTCAATCGATTTTTAAAAAACAGGGTGGCCACAGGAACAACAAAATCTTTTTCCCTGACTTTTCCCTGATTTCTCCCTGTCCAACTAAAATTTTCCCTGATTTCTTGTACGGCGCATTTTTTATCCTCTTGAAGCTCAATTTCTTTTAATTGATACTTGGATATTTCTGGCTATTTAAACTACTTCAGGCATTAATTATTATTTTTCTAAAATGAGCAACAATAACAAGAAATGCATTTGAGACTGCTAATTTGTTAACAAAAATTGAAGTTACATGGTTGCTTTGATAACACTAAAAAATTCATTAACAACAGGAATGTTTTTCAAATTTAAAATCAGTTTACTAAACTTCTAACATCTCCAAAGAGAGCCTAAAAACTTTTAATTCAGTTTTTAAAAACTTTTAAGGAACATCTTTCACCACTACTCTTCCCTCTAACTTCACAAGAAATAGAATAAACTTTCAAGACTGCACAAAATCTCCAAAGCCTTAAGACATCTAGAGATGGTTTAAAAGTTTTTAATATGTTGGTTATGAAAACTTTTCAACAGAAAAAGCACAAACACCAAAGTTCAACACCAAAGCCCAAGTTCATCAAAGGGGGCCAAATATGTATAAGCCATACTATTTCTTCAGCAAACAATCCCTAAAAGATTTAAACCTTCAATTTTAAATCAAATTATTTTTGCAGAGGAGCCCCAAATCCTCCCTCCTTAAGTCACTGAAAGAAAACCATAAAATAGTGTTTTTTACATATTTGAGCTTTGACTTTTTCCTAACTTTACAAAAGATTGCAACTTAAAATTAGGCTCTTAAATCATCAATTTTGAAACACATTTAGGGGGAGAATGCCTGAAATCTCCTACTTTTGCAAAAGATGGCCCAAATCAGTATTTTAAAGCCTTCAGTTCAGATATTTTTCTATACAGACTCCTCTCTCTCCAAAATTTACATCACCAGACACAACTAAAAACTTTAAACTTTCAATTTTGAAAAGTTTTTGGATGAGAGCCTCAAAATTCCCCCTGCTTGAGCTATACAAAGATAGCTTAGAGTTCTTAATAATTCAGTTTCAAAACATTTTTGAGAGAGAGCCTCCTAAACCCTTCCCTAAATTCATCAGAAGATGGCTTCAGTTTGTGTTTTTAACGTTTCAGTTTCGGAACTTTTTCTAGGAAAAACTCCCACCCCTATCTTTAAAGCCCCAAAGACAACGTTAAAATTTATTGACTGCAACTTAAAAAAAAAAAAAAATCAGAAGGTTCTCTTTTAAGTCACTGAAAGTTTGCTCATTGGGAAGTTCGAGCAAATCCAGCTTCAAAAATTTCCAGTACAACCCCAGAACCTTATGCTTATGAATGATGGCCTATATTTGCATCTTTAAAACACCAGCTTTGGATTTTTCCAACAAAAAGCCTCTCCTCCCTTTATCTAGACATTGCCTAAGTCACCACACAAAATATTTAAGATTTCAGTTTTGAAAATTTTCTAGAGAGATCCTTCCCTCTCTTTAATTCACACAAAGGTAGCCTGAAGCGGAGTTCTTAATACTTCAGCATTACAAAAACTTGAAGAAAGTACCTTGAACCCCTTCCCATAAGTTCACAAAAGGTGATCAAAATTTCCATTTGTAAGACTTTCCCTCTTTCCTAAGCACACCCCACCTTCTATACATTTAGATCACTAACTACTTAAAGTCCCCCTCCCTAATTTTCAGTTTCAAACATTTCTTGGCAGAAAGTCTCCAAATTCCTTCTTTTTAAGTTTTTCAAAAGCAGCCTAAAATTTAGCTTTTAATGCTTTAGAGTTTTTTTTTTTTTTGGATTACAACAGTCGAAACCCTTCTCCTAAGTTCACCAAAGATTGCTTAAATTTCGCATTTTTAAGACTGCAGTTTTATAATTTTATCCAAAAAAAAAAAAAAAAAAACACTCTTCCCCTTACTAGTTTTACATTACTGAAAACAGCCTGAATTTTTCAGGCTTCAGCATTTTTCAAAATATTCCAGGGAAGAAATCCTAAGCTCTCCATCCACTTTAACTCTCCATATTAAAAAAAAAAAAAATAAATAAAAATTAAAAAAAAAAAATTAAAAAAAAAAACCCCTGCAATTACCTTTTTACATCTTTGCTTATGAACAATTCACGACGGTTTTTCTAGTAAGTGTCTGAGATGTTAATATATTATTTAATACTTTAGTTATTAATACTTTAGTGTTGAAAAACTACAGATTGAAGTTCTGATTTAATTTTCCCTGATTTGTTCCCAATTTCCCTGATTATTCCCTGATTTTTCCAGAATTTTAAAAATCCCTGATAATTCCAGGTTTTCCCTGTTTTCCAGGTCTGTGGCCACCCTGAAAAAAAGTGTTGATAGTTATCTCAATAAAAGGTTTGTCTGATATGGAAGACAATATTAGTTCCGACAGACTTCTAGTCTGTTCATTAAATTTCTTATGCAATATTGTATGATTTGATACCTGAACACAACAGTTATTTGATGTGTTTTTGGGTCAGTGCAGACAACTTTGCGCCACTTCATATTTTTTACTGTAAAGTATATTTTAAAATCATAAAGAGCAGAAATCTTATTTTATGACCTCTCTAGAAGAATGTATTACTGACATTTCAGATTTTTTAGTTTATTTAATTCAGAAATAAAAACTAGAAGTGAAGTAAAGTTATCCAGACTGAATCAAGGATTCCATGAATGAGTGATACTTGTAGTAATTGAGATCATTATTTTTATTATTAAATTCAATTGCTTCCATTGGTGTTTGCTTCTGATGGATTTTGTCAAGGAAATGGGGAAAATTACTTAAATATTTTGCCACTTACAATTCAGTACATTCGCTCTCCTTACTTACGTACTAACTTATGAAATTTTCAATAAGGGGATATTGAATTACTTTTTCTTCTCATAAGGCTGCGGTATGTATAGGAAGAATGAGTTTGACTTAGAAATATTATTTAGTTTGTAGTGCATTCGGTCCGAATCTTTTCTACACAATTTTTGTTTGTAATCATGGAATACATTTCTTTGCAGCAAAACCAGAAGCTAGTAGCACTTTTCTGAAACAAAGATTCTTAACTTTTATTTAGAACTTTAACCTTTAGTTTCCAGTGGCGTTTATCTGGCTTAGTGCTAAAATACAGTATCGGGAAATTTAATTTTTAATATTAATTTTAAATGTTGCTTGAATTGTCAAAGTTAAAAACCTATGTTTTAAGAAATATTGCTAATGATGCAAGTTCAATTATTTCACTTCCACTTTTATCCGATAAATTTCAGACAGAGAAGAAAGGTGGAGTCTTTGACTGGATCAGCATTTTAAACGACAAACGAGAGGCTACTGCTGAAGAAGAAGGCAGCATTACTTTCGGACTAGCGAATCTTTTCCGTTGCATGTGCTGCACTTACCCGAGACCAGACCCTTCCCAATTACATATGATTCAAATAGCCGAACATCTGAACAAAATTGAGAGAGAAATATCCAGTCTTCAAAAACAGATAGATACATCAGTCAATCGCTTACCAGCGTTCAGACGCAGGCAAGTAAAATACTGTAATAGTGATAAGAGAACAGCAATACATACAATTAATATGTTTATATTTTATTTAAATATAAACATATAATAAATATGTTTATATTTTATTCAAACATAAACATACAATAAATATGTTTATATTTTATTCAAACCTGTTTTATAGATCTGTTCATGCTCTTCAGAGGGACAACAATTTGAATACTGTTCAAGAAGATGAACCAAATTTGGAAGAAATAACAGTTTCAGAAGAAGAAACAAGTAAGAAATGTTAATATCGGGTTTTTAAGTTTTAAACAAAATACACAACAATATTGATTCACAAAAAATGCCACAAATCTAAGTAAAATTATTTAATTATTTAGTAAAAAATAATCATTATACAATATCTATATATATATATAAGGAAATTTAAGTCTGACGCTCATAAAAAATGTCAATAACTCATAATGCCTATTTATATTTTTGAGGATGCACCGCAACATCGTGTATTAATTCTTGTTAAACTATGGGGTAGATGTATTCCCAGAAATATAAATATGAATTTATGATACATCAAAAGCATGCTTAATTTCATTTTTTATCTTAGTTATACATGTGAATATAGCTTGAATAAATATAAATAACACAGGAAGTTTCTTAATTGAAGATCTAAAACATATGGTGTTTCCCAGATTTTGAAAAAAAAAAAAAAAAAAATCAAGGGCCAGGGGGGAAAAAGATGAAAGTCACTTTTTCGTCAATTTTGAGATATTAGCGCTATCTAGGGGCTATGAAGGACTAGTGTCATCTGGTAGAATAACAAGGGGGGAAAAAGATGAGAAGTGACCGAAACGTGCATGAAAACTCGAAAAACTACATAAGGAGCTATGAGAAATAAAACTTTGTTCTTCGTTTTTCTCGAAATCGCCTTTTGGTCACTTACATCTTTTTTCCCCCTAGCCCTTCAAATACTAGGCAAAATTTTTTTTCTGACATACAACTCACAGGATTTAGACCGAGACTGTGGTTTGACACTGAAAAATAAGTAAAAAAAAAAAAAATCATAAAGCAAACTCTTAGAAAAGAAGATAGTGTTTTGATGATTTAAATTCTTTTTTAGGAGGGAATACCCCAATGAATCTCCCAACTTATTGTAAATGTTCATGTTTTTGAATTTTTTACCTTTCAAGCCCCCCTCCCCCCCAGAAGAATGTTAATGGCTTATTTTATGCTCCCTTCGCTACCAAATAAAAATAATGTCTATGACACTGTTGAAAATGAAAGAAAAAAACTAGAGGGCGCTATTTCTAAAATGCAGGACGTGGTGAGGGAAAACATTGGTCAAATTTAGACTCGGGTTCATTTTCCATAAAAGTCGGCAATAACTATGTCAGAAGATTTTGGAGGTTTTTGTTTTAGCCGTCTAAAGTTAATTAGAGCCCATCACAGTTAAGTTTTGTGTCAAACTTTTTCTAAGTTTTTTCTTTTTGTGTATGTTCAACTCGATAGGAGAGAACTTTTCTTGTGCTTGGTACGTAAACAAATTTATATTTACATATAAAGTTAATAAAAACAAATAAATGACAAAACACAACATAACTCTTTAAAAAAATTTTATAACTGAAACCAATTGAATCTCATTTGTAGGTGACACATCTGAAGAGCACACTTACAACCAACCAGAGCCATTGAATCAAAATGAAGAATATTGGATGACGGAGCCTATGCTACAGAAAAGTCCAGTGAAAAGACTTTACCCCAAGGAGACAGAATTTTGGAACGAATTCATCAAAACGTACTTGGAGCCTCTAGCTGACAATAAAGAGGAGAAAGCGAAAGTAGCTAAACAACTCATAGAATTGAGGAACAAAGTTGTCTTTGGAATCTTGATGCTTAACTCGCTGTTTATACTCATAGTATTCCTCCTGCAAATGCAGAAGGACACTCTATATGTAGAGTGGCCGTTGAGTGACAAAGCAAATATATCCTATATTGCTAGATTCAATGAGGTAATTTCTTTTTCACTGAATATTTTCCCTTTTCAGGGAAAGTTCGAGTGTGGTTCAACAGTTGGATTAGATATGTTTTGAACTATGTTTGTTTACTCTACGATTTAAGTGGTAGGACAATTCAATGGTATTTGATATAAATCACAGTTAATTATGATAATATTTTAAACTAACTGATTCGTTGTTCGTAGGTTCGGATTGATATCGAATATCTACAGCTTAGAACCATCAACTATGGTCTGAGTATTTTTCTTTGCACTTTATCCTAATTCGTACCCATAGTGAAGTTCAGAATAGCCATGGCATAGTTCGATCGATTCCAAACTTTGTCTCACATTCTGGCTTCCAACCAGACTTGAGGCTTATGCTCCAAAGCAAGACGACAAAAGTGGGCAATCTGAAAGCAGAGCAAGCAGCAGGACCATCCTCCGAGGTTGAGCGCTCAGGGATGACGATGAGCCCCAAGTGCCTCCAAGCACATAGAAGGTGCGAGTACTGTTTGTCACATGCTGGACAAATAAATGAAACCACCCCACAACAAAAAAAAAAGGATGTTCCCGAAGTTTGAGTCGCTCAAGTGTTTGCATTGGAGTATTCTTTGCAGAAGATTTAGAGAAGGAGGTCTGAGAGTTTTTCAATCCATAAAGTATCATTGTTTAGCATAGAAGCAGTAAGCGCACATAAGACTTTGGTGAAGACCCCCCCCACCCCCTTCTAAGCAAAAAAAAATTCCAACTGTGCAATCGTCAAAAGTGGCTATTTTTTGGATTCGTGCGCCCCTTCAAACTTCGTGTCCCCCGCCTCTATTTCGGCGGGGGCCTCGATCGTCGCCACGCGGCACTCCCCGCGCCCCCAGCAAGGAACTTTATATTATCCTAATACAGCAATAGCAAATCAATCATCACGTAAAATTTCAGCTTTTAAAATACTCCCATCCAGGGCAGCAAAGTCCATGATTGGTGGATTGACCATCATGTAGGAAGATGACTGGGGGGGGGGGGGGGGGGGGGGGGGGGGGGGGGGGGGGGGGGGGGGGGGGGGGGGGGGGGGGGGGGGGGAGGGGGGGGGGGGGGGGGGGGGGGGGGGGGGGGGGGGGGGGGGGGGGGGGGGGGGGGGGGGGGGGGGGGGGGGGGGGGGGTGACTCCGGGTCGCATCAAAATCTCTGAAAGCTATCAAAATAGTTCTCACCAAACAGTCAGGATCCTCATCTCACACCCCGCAATACAAAAAGATGAATTATTTTAATTAAAACATCGCTTAACACTATCGAAACATAAAAAACGTCAATAGGTGCCACTGTAACCTGTCACAAAACACTATCTTGTTTAATAGCAAGTAGGGCGACTCGACGCTTAGCAACCTACCATTTGTTAGGAACTATCATTTTTGTCTTTTTTGACAAACATGAATTTCTTTAGTTGGCGCTTAAATGCGTAGTTAAAACTATTAAATCTATTTTGGCAGGTAGTTTTAAAGTTAGAGGGCGTCTTTACGTCATAAAATAAATAACAACTTTAAATTATAAGCCACGCGCTTTCGGAATAATCAAGAGATGGATAATGCAGATTTCTATAACAATATAATAACAAAAACAGTTACTGCCAAATCTATTTTGTTTTAGAAACAACATATTCATGCTTTTTTGTTGTGTTATTTTAGGCATTTAAAACACATTTAGCATATCACTGTTCTCATGAGCTTAAGACAATACTAACGTACATATTGTGATATCACGCAACATCAAAATCGGATAGTAGACTAACAATTACAACAATTATTAAATTATGGTATTTAAATTAAAATATTTAGTGTTTGCATTGGAAATGGTCAAACTATTCTCATAGACTATTAGAGCTCCCCCCCCCCCCCCCCCCCCCCCCCCCGGGCCGCCATCTGGGTAAAGCGTGTTGACCTACTCTGAGCATTAGTACAATGGATTTACCCTTTTTCGGGCGGAAAATAGCGGACCAAGACGGCTAGCGAATTGGTGCATATGAGATTTAAAAAATCGCTCCATGCATCGTTACTTTCGTAGACTGGACGTTGCAAAAGTCATTAATTGTCAGCTGCAAAATCCGCCAGCAATGCTTAAACCCCCATTGGCCTTGCATTTACCTATTACCTATAATAAGAAAGGAAAACATTGTCAGGCGCCTGAGGCTGCAAGCATTTCAGATTGTTACCAGTAAAATAAACTTATCTAACTCAAATATATTTCCTTCGCAAGTTATTACCTTCTCTCCATGCCCCCCCCCCCCAGCCCTATCTTTGCCTCAATGAATCAGATATATTGCCTAAATCAATTTTGCTTTCAAAATATTGAAATGATTTTTAATTCGGAGGGGGGGGGAGCCCACACCACGGCATTTTAGTTTAAATCGAAAGAGAATGCTAAGTTCAAGGGGGGGGGGATGATCTCCTTTTTCTATACTGTATTGTGATGTTTTCTACACAAAAGTATACCTCATAGTGGGGGCGGGGTCTATATAAACAGTTTGATTGAATAAATATGCTTGTGTTACCCTACAAAGGCTACTACTAGCGCTCAATAATATTTACTATTCAGAAGATGCCCCGCAATGGGAACGTTACAGGTCTAGAACTGTCATAGTCCTGCTTCTCTTTCTTATAAAATCCAGGTTGAAATAATGCCATCTGAAAATGTAACTTCAATGATTGCCAATTAACTAGATCAAATCAAGCTACATGTGGTGTTAAAAAATCTTTCCTACTAATGAAGCACTAGTTACAAGCTTTTGCATATCTTCATAAACCTCATAAGATTTCCTTTTTCACAGCCATGCGGCAAAGTAACTAGTTAAGCAGAGTGCAGTAAGATCATGAGGGCATAATATCCGGGTCAGAACGTGCTCGACACTATACCTCATTAACAAGGAGCCGAAAATACTTCCATTTTATCAGTAGGAAGAAGCTCTCAACACAGTTCAAGATGCTCGCTAGAGGCTATCCACTCCTTCACGCTACTTTCCATGATTTTTAGACATAGGAACGCGTTTCGCAAAGAGAGTGTAGAAGCACCAAAGGAGGCAGTTCTTAGTAATTGCTGTACGTACATCATAGCTTACCACGATGACTCCCTTCGACACTGAGGAGTGTCCAATAGCTATACAAATCACAACTACGCGACAGAGAAAATCGCCCCTTTTTCAGCTCAAGAGACGGATAGTTTTGTGAGTCAAGAACGTTCCCTTCCATTGTCATCTGGATCTTCACAGTCTTCACCATAAGGAATATAAATAAGAGCGTAAGTAAATGAAAGAAGCGAATGGAAAGTTCCAATACATTAATGCAAAAACTAGAATCTGAACCATCAAAACCTAATTTCCTCTAGATGCTGATTATCAGAAAGTTTGAATTAACTAGTTAGGCTAAAATAACGTCTTTTTTTATTCATGCGCATAAAAGTCAAAGCAATACCCTTATTATTATTGGCCTCACGCAGCTTAAACGAATACTGTCAGTTCCAATGAAATAATTACTGTCGATTAATGCGCGGGAATCTTCATAACATTCGTGCCTATGCGTCATAGCCCGGAAATATTCTGCGTTCCCGAGCATATTTTGTTCGGTCATAGCGCGGGTTATCGCGTAATTATAGTTTTTGCTTATAGAATAAAATGTTGAGCATTAAACTATACTATTAAAGTCACGTTGCCATAAATCCTCTTAACATTTTCTAGACAACCAGTCATCTCCATGTTATCTGTCGTAGCATAAAAATGCTGTAGATTAATTATCTTTTCAAGGCAATTTATTTATTTAGCACTACATTGTACTTTGGCAATAATAAAACACAACATTCAGTAATGGCAATACATCACAAAAGTAGAAAGAAAAGAAAATAAAAAAGAAGAAAAAAGCTACTTTTCTCTTTACTACACATTATTATTAGATATTTCATCGACAAATAGCTGACTACTAAAGTACACATCTTCAATTAGTGTTGAATTTGAGCGCATTTGAACACATCATGAACTTGCTTTTTTTTTTTTGACTCTCTCGCGGAGAATATACATTCGCTCTTGTACACAAAAATAAAGTTATATGCGAGCTTGCATTTTCGCTAAATAAAGTGCTTATGATACATAAAAATCTCGACTCTTAACTTATCTTTGCGGCTAATCACTAAAAAATGGCATTTATTACAGAATGATAAGCTATAATGATTTACAGAAATAGTGCAACTCAGGATACAAATTGACAGCATTAAATTGTGAATTAAATATAATCACTAATGTGACGATAATTTCCATTCAATGCTAATACATGTGGCTCTAATTATTTATGCTGTATTGAAAAAAATTATTAATTTTAATTTAAAATTAAAAAGCATTCTTTTCGATTAAAAATAAAAAGTCTCATTATAAAATATCATCACACAAAACAAATTGATTACTACAAATATTTGATGCATTGCACAGTGTAGGCTGCAGAAAGAAGATATGAATTGAGTCAAGAATATTCAATATCATACAAAATTGGTGATTCTTTAAGATTCACAGACTAGAATCTGCCTTCATACTCTAAAGTGTAGAGCGTGCCTTTCATATTTAATAACGATTTTTTTTCTTCATCCAATACCTCACTATAAATCAAAGGCTTGATACTTTTATGTGTTGCATTTCATTCCGAGCTGAAAATAAATAAACACAAACTTGGGCACAACAATCGGAACAATCGTAAATTTAATTCAAGACATCGCTAACAAATAGAAGACTGTACAATACAATAGAAGTGCAGTTTAGAAACCTTTCATTAATCTTGATGGGAATCTAAATCGTCCAAATATTAATGATAGTATGGATTAAACCAAATAACCTATGGAGTATAGTATTGAGTAGAAATAGTTTGTAAGGATAAAGCAAAGTCCGGTTTAAAAGTGTCTAGATTAATGAAGGGTTTACTGAAAGAGAATTCAGAAATTGCTGCCCACACAGAAAAAAAATTCTTTCCCAGTCAGAATTACCTTCTGGAGGGGTTTTAATATCCAAACAGTTCTTACATGTGTTAAATTGTATTCATGATTGGCAACAATGTTTATAACCCAAGGCTTTTCGGTTTTTTTAAAACCTATTAAAAATCCCTCTCTATAGTAGTGTCACTGTTGCCCAGCAATTAGAGGGTCTGCGACATATGTGTATGTATTTAACGTACACATCACTGCAGCAGGCTATAAATGTTAGAATCTAGAACAGACTAAACATGAAGCCAGTCCACAGGAGGGTTTAAAGGGTTATGAAGACGGTTGGTAGGGATCAAACCACTCTAGAGTCCTTGGTTCTAACACATACCAATTCTAACATAATAGTTCATATACCTGCATGGAGGACTGACTATACGGCAAATATCTTTCTCCCATAAGATGGCGTTCTGCGTTTGGCATAGCTGTGTTGTTAAATAGTGTCTGATCTCGAAAGCCTCGCCTAGCACCGTTGAACTGTTAAATTTTAAAAAGGTGTGACAGCTTGATAAAGAAAATGCAACCATCATAGCATTTTTTCTTAGTCTGCTATTATTTTATTTTCTTGATAAGAGGAGGGAAATAAATTTTAAAAATATCATTCAAAATAATAAATCCAACGTCAAAAGAAAACAAAGCAAAATAATTTTTCATTCATTATCTCATCTTATCATCCATACCCCTATTTTAATAAAATAAACAGAGACTTAGGCATGTGCAAAAACTTTATGCGGGATAAATATGAACACACGCTACCAACTATGGAAAAATCGAAGCTAACACTTTTAAATTTCAAACTTGTAATGCTTTTTCAACAAGCTAGAAATACCCTTCGAAATAAGTTGTATCAGTCTGACTATCAGGTACAGGTATAAATGGAGCCTTTCATTGCAAGATGTTTTCCCATTCAACATTTTCAAAAAGAGCTGAAGCTTTTAATTCTGCAAAAGATTTCATTAAATTTTCTACAAATAAATAAATAAACATATTAATCAACTATTATATTCCATAAGCATTCAACACTGTCTTTTTATTATTTTTCTATACAGGCAAAATGTGCACATAATTGCAACACCTCAAAACATCAAACTAAGTCTGGTGTAGAAAGACACAGTAGTACAGAGTAATATGCATTGTACAGATGTAACTGAGAAACAAGCATCGTTTTAAACTATTCAATGAAACATTAAGATAGGGCACTAAGTAAACACAAGGAAAGTAGTTTCGCGACCAATTTATTGGCTATAAAACCAACATTACATTAGAGCATTTTAAGAGCTAATGTTTCAGCAGCATAAAAAATTATTAAAAACAGGATGCTTCTTCTTAATACATTTTAAAGAGCTGTATACAATCTATCCCTTATTTTGGAAGATTTTGTACCTGGCACAAAAATGGTAGTAAATAAATATACTGCACTACCAGGTAAATATGAGAAATCAATACATAAATTTTAAAATGATTTCAAATTTAATAAACAGTAAAACCAAAGTAGTAAGTTGCGGTTGTAGTTCTAAGTTCTAAAACTTGGACTTCTTGAGGCTCTAAAGTATATTCAGGTGAAACTAACTGGCTTTAGATGGAATGGGGTATACATTACATATCATGCTGACCTTTTTGATCATCTGTTCAGCCTTACTTAATTTATTTTTTATCCTTTTATTTTCCGCAGGTAAGTGATACATTTAAAACGAGATTTATAAATTACCAGTTTATTTCAATTTCCTATTTCCAGTATATTTTTTAAATCCCTCATCAGAGTTTAACTGATTCATTATTAAAAGTAGAGCCCTTTTGATTTTTATCAAGAACAAAACATTTCGATTCTGCTTGATACATTTTACTCCGTGCACAAAATGTTGTATCATTTGAATAAAAATTGCAAACTTTTCAAACTTACCTTTAGCTCCTGGCCTTGTTTTATCATCAAATGTTAGTAGCATTTCAATAGCAGATTTAGCCATTTCAGATAAAGCTTCATCTCCTTCAGGCCATGGTATATCTGTATTAAAAAACAAGAAACAAAAACTGTAACAGATTGTACCTCCTTGAGTAGCATTTAAAAATTAAACTTTTATTATTTAAAAATTATTAAAAAAAAAAAAAAAACTGCTGTATCGGCAGTATTAATTTTTTCCTTAGTAGGGAATATTATTTTTTACAAAACACAGCGTTTTCCTTCAGATTTTGAAAAACCTTACGCCAACAAAACTATCGAAGGTCTTTAAGCTTGAAAGGGCAAAACTCTTATATTTTGCAAAAACTAAGACAGGGATGTAAGCAAGTTACGTAGTGTATCATATGCATCAAAGAAAAAAATATCCCCATGAAATAGATACGTCATCTTTTACATTTGCTTTAAATAACTTATTGTAGCAAAAATTAATAGAACACCTTTATGAAACCAAATTTAGCTGATCATATAGGTTTTACGACATATGTGTTTGGCAAAACCCTCCCCAAAACAAAAGTTTGGTTATGACCCTGACTTCAGTGCTCAACTTATAGAGATTGGTATTTGATGTCCAAAAAGAAAATATACAGCAATTTTTCACTGCTCAAAAAAAAAAAAAAAAAAAAAAAAAAACTGTGTATGTTATTTTATTGAAAAACAGTCATAAGCTTATATGCTAAAAATATGAGAAAGTAACTTGAACCATTATTTTCATCATTTTCAGGATCACTAAAATCAGTAGTGCTATATGATTTGACACTACATAATAACAAGTTCTCACCCTCAATCGATATAGGAACCAAGTTGGAGTGAAAATTTCATATCTTAGGTATTATGTATGCGAATCACAGCACAATTACAAAACTTTCTGAGTGATAAACTGGAGCCAACAGTCTGAAAAAATTTCAAAGACCCCTTCAAAACATTTAAATGTTTTTTCTACTACATACAGAAGTGTGAAGCATGCAGTGGCCAAAGTCAGCTAGTATTTAAAATAAATAGACAAGTAGATAAAATCTAATTTTTAGATTGTTGATTGTGATGAATAGATCATATATCCATGTGAATATTTTTCACATGGCAATATTTATAGAATATTTTCAGCAAAGTGTTAAGATATTATTTTTCTCAAATTACCACATCAATTACTTTTAAATTGATACAGAACATATTTTGCTAACCTCTTTTAAGAATATTACTGAATACAGCTTCTGGAGTCACATCATTAAATGGTGGAATACCGGTAAGAAACTCATATAAACAAACTCCCAAAGCCCACCAATCCACTGGAAAACCTGGAAGCAAAAGAAAATACAATAAAAATTAAATCACAACTACATACTATTTCAGATTCATATGCAACACTAAAACAAAAAAGGCTTTTTAAAGCAATATACAAGATTTAATAAATAAAATACTAGACTTTTTAGGCATGCAACAATTTTAAAAAACAAAAACATCTTACATTTACAAAAATGTATAAGATTAAGAAGTAGAAAACTCTTTAAAAATATTAGAGAAAACAAAACAAACAATATAGTTTGGCAGTTGTAATAAAGGCTTGTAAGCTTTAACGTGAAATATCATTCTTTTAATGTTTTTTTCAGATAAGCATACAACATTAAACATAATGAGAATATACCTTTTAAAGGTACTTATTAAATTATTTTTTCTTCTTAGGAGCTAAATGTCAACAATATTTAACTAATTCTCAAAACTTACTGTCAACTGTTAGGCATCATCGAATTCCTATTTTGCTTTCACTAGTAAAGTAGTGACTTTTGAAAATTTTACTCACAGTCTTTTCAGAACTACAGAAATATAAGGCCTGCTTTGCAAGAGGGTTCTGGGATTTATGGAACCTCTAAAATAGAACTAATGATTGAGTATCATTTTTTCTTTTAAGCTGACTCTTTCTAACATTTTATGGGAGAGCAGGGTTGGCAAGTTTTTGACAGTCGGAGGTTTTATCCGGTTTTAACCGTGGTTTTTACCATCATGTCAAAAACCCCTTTTTGACATGGTTTTTGACATAATTGTCAAAAACCTAAATTTCTGTCCGAAACATGTTTAAATTTGACATTGATAATCAAAATACATTTTAAAATGAATTTTACAATTTCTGATTTCAGACACTGAAGTAAACTTTTGGAGTTTTGGGTTATTAAAATAAAGCGTAATAAGCAATCCTAAACATAATTGAAGGGCTCGGGAGTAAATAATGGTAACTAGGATTTAAAAAAATCAAACATATGGCTTTTGAATATGGCTTAATTGCTTTGAGAAATTACTGTAACAGGTTTTTTATTTTAAAAATGAAGTGGGTACATTAATTAAGTGCTGCGTGTCTTGGGTATACTTAATAAATTTTTACAAGTGATTTTTTAAAAAATTTAATTTGAAATAGTCCGAGTTTTAGAATTTGTCAGATACTATTATTTACTCCTGAGCCCCCCCCCCCCCCCCCCAGATTTGTACACTGAGTACTAATTAATTTAGTTTTGCTTTTATTCAAAAGAAAAAAAATCACTTTAAATTTTGATGTAAAGATTTTTACATTGATAATATAGCTGATTAATAGTTATTAAAACATTTAAACAAAACTACTTTAAAAACTGGATTTAACTTTTAATACATTTAACTTTTTTCATGACATAACAAGTTAATTTAAAAGAATGAGATTTAATTTTCATTAAATTTATTAATTTAATTTTTATTAAACTTGACTGATAAGATAACTAATTGATAGTTTTTAAACATTTAAACAAAACTACTCTAAAATTTGGATTTAAGTTTCAATATTTGTAACTTTTTTTCCCTACATAACAAGTTAATTTAAAAGAGTTGTGAATTAATTTTCATTAAATTTATTAATTTAATTTTAATTAAACTTGATTGATAAGATAAATAATTGATAGTTATATAAACATTTAAACAAAACTACTTTAAAAGCTGGATTTAAGTTTTGATATTTAACTTTTTTCACGGCAAAACAAGTTAGTTTGAAAGAATGAGAAATAATTTTCATTAAATGTATTACTTTAATGTTTATTAAACTTGATTGATAAGATGTATAAATTTTTATTCAATATTTTTCACGATGAGAAACCTATATGTTTATGAAAAATCTAAATAACCACTGTATTTGAGTTTTAGACAGGTTTTTGATGTTTTCGACGTTTATGACAGGTTATCAACAGGTTTTCGACAAGTCATGTCAAAAATTGGTTTTTGATGTCAAAAACCCAGCCCTGTGGGAAGGTCTAGCTGTAGCATAGTCACTTTATAGAACAATCACTTTCCCTCTACAAAATCGCATAAAATCTTAGAAGCGACCAAATTTTCATAATCATTATGAAAAATCAAACAAAAATTAATAGGTAAGGGTATTCGTTGCTAAAAAAAAGTACTGAAGAATATTAGTTTCTTAAAAAAAAAAAATCTTGCGCCCCCAGGAACTCAGTCCTAAATCCGCCTATGCTTACACCCCACAAATGATAAGTTGAAGAACAAATAATCATAGAAAAAAAAAACAACTTTTAGATACATTTCCTGGAAAATTTGTTTTTTTGACATAATGCCTTTTGTCTCCCATTTACAGATGTGTAGCATGAAACATTAAAACATTTTTCCTCTTACCATGCTCTTTGTGCAAAAGTAACTCCGGGGCCAAGTAATCAGGTGTCCCCAGTATACGCTGATCCGAGTCAGGTTCCGGACCTCGCCTCACACTTTTAGGAGTTCGATATGGTGTGTGAGGGAAATTAAGAGGAGTCTATGTAAAAGAAATTAGTCCAATTTTTCACAGGTTAAATACACAATGTGCATCACAAAAATAAATATACTGACATAACAAAATAAAGCAAATGCTTTCTTGTAATATAAATGTGAGTTGAGAATTTTTGTTTGATGTAAATTAGTCGCCTTCAAATTGCATTCTGCATATTATCTGCGGTCTTGTAATACATCTTGGGAGTCAAAACAGCAAATTGGAAAAAATCTGGTACTGATTATAGTGAAAGGCACCTCTTTACGGCATTATTTATAAAAATCATTAAGTCTCTTTAATTTGCACTAACTAGTTAATTGAAAGATTCGCTTGACAAGCCATGACATATTTTACTTTGCTATTAGTTTTAACTACATGGTTGTTTCAAAAGAAATAATTTCAAAATGATTACTAAAAGCTTTAATGCTTAGTTACAATATGATATGTACTGAATATGTAATATAAATTTAAGTTTTTATTTATATTACTTATTCATTACATATTAAGTTCTGTACATTTAAGTTTTTATTGATTATCTGCAATATATTTACTAGATTATTCTTTAAAAATGTTGCATTTTAAAAGCATTTAATAAAGTTTTCAGCTGGTGATTTCTCAGTTTTTTGCTTTAAATTTTTGTCATTTTTCCTGACTGGATCCTTTTGTATTGGCATTTCTTAACAATAAATCATTGAAAAAGGTATATACAAATAGTTAATTGGAGCATATTTGCACTATTCATGGCTAATTTAAAAAAAAAACAATCAGGGCCTGCATCTAGCATCTGCTACAGTGCCAAATGCAATAAATTTGGTAAAAATATCGTCAACAAGCAAAATCTCCCAAATTTTCATAGCAAAAATACCCATTGAACCTGAAAATTGTAAAAAGATTTTTAAAAAATCCGCTATGAAAAATAAGTCCTGTAAAACAAGTGTCTTACTTTCCTTAAACACATGCTGCATCTTTAAAACATAATTTCAAGTGTCTGCATTTTATACTTTCTAATACGATACTTTTTTCTTACATTTGATAAAATTAGTTTCAGGATATGACTTTTAATATGTGACTAAACAATACGAATTCCCTAGCGCAGACCTTAAAAGTACATTAAATATTATTATTACTTAAAGAAAAACAATGCTAATTTACTATCACATATACAATGACAAAAATAAAAATGAATAATTAACTTACTGAATGAATTTTATGATCATTTTTATTATTTGGAGTACATAAGGATAAACGCTTTTCTTCCTTCAAATGTTGTCTCTCAAATTCTTGATGAGAGAAAATCGAACTGCAATCGCTTATTTCTTTGAAAGAAATATAACTAATGTCATTCAATGAATGGGTAGTTTGCGAATTATTGTCAAAGCAAAAGTTAACATTTTTTTTCAAGTTCTCTTTTTCTTCAGTAAGTGATGAATGCAAATGGCTCGAATCTACTGTCGGACTATCAAACTTCTTTTCATCAATAATGTGAACATTTCGAGGAGAACTGAAGAAAACGCTTCCCTCGGATGTGTCTTTAGCATCACTAGAAAAGAACAAAGACGCACAGCCACTGTAATTTTCATTTGAAAGGTTGCAAAGTTGATCAAATCTCAAATCGGATAGCTCGGATGTGAGTCGAGTACATTGTTGCTTAGAGTATTGTTCCTCCTCCGAGCTAAATGAGACTTTTCGCTTTTTACGGAACTTCAATGCATTCAATATTCGACCAGCAGCTTGTTTGGCACTACTTACAGAACTTGTCTTTAATTTTAAATTTAAGCTATTACCAGAAGTCAGAGAACTTGACCGAATTTCTCTGAAGTTTTTGGTTGATCTGGAAGATAGAATTTTTCTTTTTTTCTTCGGATAATAAGGAGTACAGTTAGAATTAGAGCTGTGATTTGAGCTTGAGTCAAATGAATCGCATTTTCCCAACTTTCTTCTGAAAGATGAACCTAAAACGTATTTCAAAAAGAGTTTTATGAGAGCATGTGAGTTGCATTGAAAGATTAATAAAATATTATTATTTTTAAATTCAAATATTAAGCTATTCATAACACAGTAATTTTACAAGGAAGTCAAATGTCTTATGAATAAAGTTAAAAAACAACAAAACAAGGTTGCAGCTAAAAATCATTGCAAATAAAATTTGCTAGAGGCAATTAGAAAAAAAAAGTGTTATGGCTTGTTTTTACGCATTATTTGTCTATAAACATAAATTTATTAGTTTTGGATCAGTACTGGGAATGGTCTTTCGTCTAAAAAACACTAGGTCATACTGCTTTTTATAACAGCACAAGCATGTGCTAGATTAACAAAGTATTTTCTTCACAATTTTTAACTATTAATAATTTGGCAACAGTTCAAATCTGAGATAAAAAAAATATTTTTTTTTATGCTAAAATAAAATTAAATGATTGGTAACACAGATTAAAATACAGCTTCTAACTTTTAAAATGCTTGAAACATTTATTGGATGCAAAACAATTGAAATCTTCAACAGGGAATATAATTTTCAGCGAATCACGTGTTCAACAAACAATGGGATCCTCCTCTTCCTCCCACTTCTGGGAAAGAAAAAGATTTTAGATACTTATTACGGACATTTTATTGAAATTTAATTCAAGTAGTGATTTTGTTTAGGAGTTTCTGGAAATTGCTATAGTTTACAAATTAAAAATTTGTAAACTGAAAACAATTGGGACATTAGTTTGAAAGTAAGTACCAGTAAAGGACAAAGTTAAGTTTCTGAGAGGATTAATTGCTTTTCTGTTTTGGCAAAAGAAGTTATTTTTGATGCAGAATGCAATACGACACAGTTTCTCTAATGCATTTTTAAAAAAGATTAGGAATATCAAAAGAAAAAGCTAAAAATCAGGACAAGTGAGGACAATATTTTTCATCAGAAAAATCAGGATAGCTATGAACTCTGTGATTAACATTTTCAAAACTAAACTGCCCCATGTTTACAGTATTAGAACGTGTCCAAAAAAAAAAAAAAAAAAATCTTTTTCACAATAATGCTTCTCTTTAAGTAACAGAGAAAATGACAGCAATTGTGGCTATATATAATACACACCAGTATATAAATAGCAAAAGTTTGAAAATGGATAACTAAGAATCATGGAAAAATTTATCATTAAAAAAAGTTTGTTAACTCTTTTGGTGGAACATTCATAAAAATACTTCATAAAATATACTGTATTTATGTTTTTTACTGTGATTAAACATGTTTTTTAAATTCAATAGCAGACAATTTTACATTCGCTTAGTTCCTCTTTTAAGTAAACTAAAATCAGAAATTGTTATTCCTTTTTGTAAAACCCTTAACAGATATTTTAAATATTTATTTAACTTTTTGTCTCTCTCTCACTTTTTAAAGTTTTCTTATAATACAAAGAAACACAACTCAGAAGTTTTAGAGAAAAAAAAAAAACATAAATTTATAATACCATATTTTCTTTTATTTTCAACAGATGCTAATGCTTTATCTGGAGTCATTGCTAGCTCCGAATAATATAGTGACGAATTTTTCTCCATTTTATTCATATCACCACAATTTCTAAGATAATTGAGGTCCTGCACATCAGATGCTGAAAACCTTTTTTCTGGTACCATCTTTGATTTTTCTTTAAAATAGGGACTGGCTGTACTCGCAATGTGGACACTGTTGCTTTTAGCTGGCTGAAAATTTAATTTAAGAAGCAAATAAATTCTTTTGAAAGACACATCAGTGACAAAAGATGCAAAGCAATCAGACTAACAAATCAATTACATAATTAAAAATTTAAAACACATGGCATTACACATTACGATCAATTTAGAAAAAAAAAACATATAATTTGGAGACATATAAAAATTATATTATTTTTTCTGAATTTTTAACAAGACATAAGGCAACACCATAGACAAACTGTTTTTCAGTTATCTCTAGCTATTTGAAACCCAAATCATTGTTGTACATAAGAGAGAAAAAGGGGCATTTAAAAATAGACTACAAAGTTATACAGTGGTTAAGATGGAATTTTAGTTCGAATGAGCTCCCGTATCTTATTAGAAATATCTAGTTTGATAGAGAGGGCACTAAAATTCAGAAGTTTGAAAAAGTGTACAAAAACAATGTCGTAAATTTAGGAGTAGTCAAACCTCATTAAAACAAACTCAAAAGGACCTTTAAAATTAACACCTCTTATTAAAGTTTGTTTTATTGGAACAACAATCAACAACAAAATATAGGATTGGGCTTGGAATTGAGAAGCTTCAGCAGTAATTCGTTTTAAGCCTATTTGAATTAAACATGTTCGACTGTGTAGGTAATTTTTCACAACTTATTTAAGAATTGTACAAATGCTACCAATTTCTGAAAATTTATATCAAAATTCTGAATCACAGGTGCTGTTTTATGTATGATGATTTTAACATGTTGACTGCCCGACCATGAGATAATTAATAGCATGCAATTTTAGCTAACAAATTTGAAGTCATGTGCAGTACTGACTGACATTAATACGGATATTTAGCTTCTGAGTAGGTACCAGAAAATCAAAACTAGCTGACTGGTACACTGTTTTGGGCTAAGCTCATATGCCACAAATTTTTGTAGCAACCACGTTAAAAAAGATTTTAATCAAACAAAGTGAGGTTATAAGAACAAAAATGAATTACAAATGCAAATGTAGAAGTCAAGGACAATAGCTGTCCTGGAGTACGGTGGGGTAAGTATTGTTTTGACTCATTGTTGAGGCAAGATGGTGATCCAATCAAGTCTACCAGCTTTATGGCTAAAGGGAAAAAAAAATAGTTAAAATGATTTGTAGAAGAAAAAAATAACAGTAGTTTTGAAGACAGCAAGCAATCAAATGACAAAAAGTGTGAAATAAAAATTTGACAAATATGTCAATAATGATTTCAAAAATAGGAAATTTTACATACTTACATTTTTTTACAGTTATTTTAGAAAGTCCAAAATCAGTTAGCTTTATGTGTCCAGTTGAAGAAATCAGCATATTATCAGGCTTTAAATCTCTAAGAAATAAAGTTATTTGAAATTATGTTGAGCAACAATTGAATTAATAATGAAACATTGATAAATAATATTTCTCTTTTGGGGGGACCAGGGGGGGGGGGCATATCACTTGAACTATTAATTTACTAATAATACAATAAAACCAAGGGGGAATTATAAAAATGGATTATGAAACATAGTCCTTTTTCAAAATAAAATTAAATAAAGAATAAATAAAAAAAGTTATACTTTCTGGTAGAATTTTCATCAACAATTCAATCATATTCAATTGAAATTTTTATGAATCACCTAAAATTATAGGTAGTATTCCAAAACAGAGCTCACAAAATTTTCAATTTCGTGATATTTTTCAACTGTTTTGTACTTACCATTCTGGAATTTCAGTATAGTTCTCAATGACTATCAGTATTATGATTATTACTAGTATATGAATGTGTGTGTGGGGGAGGGGGGGCATACTTTCAAGTCGGAAATGATTCTTAATTGAAATCCTTTGCAAATACAAACTGATATCTATTAAATCAAGTTTTAATCTAGTGGTTGCAACTTATTAGTTAATAAAAAATTCAATGCATAATGAACAATTATAAATTTTAATAGCAACAGAAGGCTTGCCTATGAACAATATTGTGCTGATGCAAGTATTCTAAAGCATGAGCAGCTTCAGCAGCATAAAAAACGGCCATGTCTTCATCAAAATACCCATAAATATGGAGAAGTGATTTTACATCTCCGCCTATCATGTATTCCATCACCTATTAAACAAAAAACAGAAACATGCAAATGTAATTCTTTTCTTAAATTTTATTCAGCACATTTTAAAAACTGAGCAAATGGATTAAACTTTTTCTAGCAAGGAACAAAGTGTACATTGTTAGAACAATAGAGTAAATTTATAATAATTTCATTTTATAACGAAATTAGAGAAATTTAACTAGTCAATGAAAAGAGACAATCTTCTCTTATTTATTGGTTGTTTAATCATCATTTGAAAAATAAAAAAAGGTAAGTAAGCAAATAAAAAACTATGGTATACATTTCCAACCTCAAATTCCATTGCTAAACATTAAATATAGCTTCCTAATTCTATGCATTAGTCTTAAATCTTTGACACATTCTGATATAGTTTTGTGTTTTTTAATCATTTAAGAAAGTCTTGGTGAGATCAACTATCCAAGAGGGAGAATGCTGAATTCCCCACATGCAACTCCTTCATTCAGTTTAAGAAAATTTGTAATTAATAAAAGAAAAAAAAGACATTCAAAAAGGCTACAAAAAGTTTAAAACAACAATTTACTGAAATAAATTTGGTACAAAAGAAATATATAAAAGCAATAATTAATACAGTTTAACAAGTTTTCCAGAAATTTAAGGGAAAGAATAGTTTTTCCAAAGATCATACCAAATATATATTATTCTTTGACTGCATTGAGTAGAAAAGTTGAACAACAAATGGACTTCTGCTGACTGCTAATGCATCTCTTTCTGTCAAAACTAAATATTAAGATATTAAACCATTAAACACAAAACTATAAGTAATTGGAAAAAACTTTATCTGAAAAGACGAAAACATACCTTGTTGAATCATATTTTTATTGACCATGACTTCTTTCTTCATTACTTTAACAGCAAAAATTTGATTTGGTTTATCATTTTTATGCCCTAAGAAGACTTTGCTAAAAACAATAATAACTTATATTATTTCATCAAACCTTTTGTAGAATAAGTTAAACAAACAAAAAAAAGTACAATTTGTAAAAATAGATAAATCGAATAAAAAGCAAATAGAATTTAAAAAATAAAAAAATGATAACATCGAATGGAAATATATCAGAAGAATATAAAAAAGTTAGATATCCAAAAGCTAAAATAAAGCAAAATTAATTATTTACATGTTCAAGGATACTCAACAAAATGCGCTTTTGACTATATTATCAAGTTAAAAACTGACAACAACAATGTATTTTTAAAAGGGTACTTGCAAGGCCTTCATTGCAAAGTTTTCCGGAGCAGTGGTAAAACGTAAATTGAAAAAAAATCGACAGACTGCATTAAACAAATGCAAAATTATATAAATTGTGTTTCTAAAATTCAGTGCTAAGAGTGAAGCCCATCCCTAATCCGTAAAATGATGGTCAAGGCTGCTTTTCTCCAAAAATGCAGGCTGATTTTAGCATGCTCTCAGGTAATTCAAAAATATACAAAATAGAAAATCTCATTAAATAAAAAAAGTAATGCAGGCTAGCACAAGATAATATAGTCAAACTTGCTTATAACGAGAGCTGATTTAATAAAAACCCTGACTTAAACAGGAAATTAGAAGAGTAGTGGTTAATGCGAGGCTATCACACAACAGCAACAACAACATTTCATTTCATACTCCAGGGTCCCCCGTACCTACCACAGCTTCGTGGTTTAACCGGGATGGGGCCCTGAAGAGCGCTCTGTTCCTAATTTTGAACCAGAACCTAGGGTCGAGCAAACCCTAGGGCCCAGCACCCCCAGAGGTATCGTTTCACTTGGAGGACTTTGTGACCACGACATTTTTAACGCCTCCCAGCCACCATTAATCAAGGCGGTGGATCTTTGATCAGCTGGGATCGAACCCGGGTCCCTCTGGACACGAGTCCGATGCCTTACCGATCGGGCCACCACGGCCCAGCAACAACAACAGGAGTACAAATGATGATGTTTTGCAGGCTATGAGCATTCTTTGAAAATGAAACACACGAGAAACAATAAGAACAGTTCAATGCAAACTAACCTAATCTGTTTTTTACTGCAAGCATAAAAATATACACGAAGTACGAATTAATTTTGAAGATTTTTTTTTTTATACACTCATTTTTTGAAGCAATCTATTATAACAAGCAAATATAGCGGTCCGTCCACCTTCATTCTAAGAAATTCTCCATACTGCCAATAGCATATTTAAGAAAGATCGGGAATACATACAGAAGAAAATAGTTTTTAAAATTACTTTACAAATTTATGAACTGAATCAATCATAGGTCTTGTTCACAATGAGTCTGAAAGAAAACTTTCAATGCACTCCAAAATTTAAGGCATCAAATTTGGCACCTAGAATTGAAAATCTATGCATCATATAAATGTTTTTGGACTGGCAACTGCTTATTTCTGACCCTGGGAGAAATGTTATACTTTGTACAACAACAATCATAGATAATGGTTAAGATTCCTCAGAGGAAGGGCAAAACAGGTTTGATTTTGCCTAAAATTTTAGACATAAAATTTGATACATCTAGGGGGCCACAACATAATATTCTTTTGCAAAATAAGTTTTGTGGTTGGGAACTTCTTGCTCTCCTATCACAAAACATGATCCTAAAGTTTAGGCAAAACAATTAGGTTATTTTAAAGTTTTTCCATGATAGAGCTAGGGCTTTTTTTTTTTTTTGCTGTAGTAAAATATGAAACTTGATTTGCAATTACTACAATCAGTCCTGGATAGGTAGATTCAAGTACTTAGATTTCAATGCCATAAATACAAGATCCTCTGACTCCTATAAGAATGGTCAACTATACTCAAAATGTATCACCAAATCCATTTCTAAGCAAATTATAATACCAGGAAATCAAAATGAGAAATAATCATTCTATGTGCACTTACCCGAAAGCTCCTCTACTGATAGGCTTTATAATGGTAAAGTCTTTAATGCTTGGCAACTGAAATTTAGAAATAAAATTTAAACTCAAACATGTTCAAATCAATTTCAATTGAATATAAAGCATAATTAATGTAGCAGATGCTTAGAAAGGATAATCTGTAATTTTAATTAATACGTCTATCAAAGAAAAACTTGATGGCGATGATTTGAATTATGAACTTATGGAATAAAATGGTGTTCAAGATTGTAAAAAAGTTAAACTTTTGAAAAAAAGGTTCTGAAATGTCTCTTAATTGCAGTGTAGCAAATATAAGCATTGTAGTCAGATGAATTGGGATGAGAAAAGTCTGACAACTTTAAAAACTCATCTATCACTAGAAGTCCATTTAAATGAAAATGTATATTGTTTAAAATTCTTTGAGAAATCCTTTTGATGTTATGACTTTTAAAATCATTTATATCAATTAAAGAACCCGTTGTGAATGTCACTTCAAATTGTACAGTCATGCTTTGTTTTTATTATTTGATTTTAAACAAGACAAATAAAATATTTTAAATCTTACTTTCAAACTTTTCTCTAAGCCACTGCTATCAGATGACGATGTGTGATCTTTTCTCATGCTTACAAACGACATAATTGGGGGATTCTACAAATACGGAATAAGTGTAACTCTTATAATCATATTTTAAATACTGGACGAACAATTCATGTTTAATCGTGCGACCGCGATTTTTTTGAATTTTGTTTTTGTTTACTTCCTTTTCATTATATAGTAAAAGTTGAGTTGCCTTCCTGCTGCTTCACTAAAATATAAGTGGTATAAATCCTCCATAAAAGACCTTGGTTTCATTCACGAGAGAAAGTTCATTTTAGGGACTTGAATCAGCATTTTAATATGCTCATCATAGTTCACGAATGTTTTGTTATTAATATACATTTTTAAGCATTTAAATACTTTTTATAACATAATTTAATAAGATAATAAAAGTAAATTTTCTGTCTTTCAGTTAAATAAATGTTATGTAAGTTTAATGTGCTAAAATTATTGCAGAGTCAGAAACTAGAGACTGACGTTTTGAAGGGTAATATTCAAAACTGAAGAATTTTTTTAAATAAGTGTTATAAGGGAAGAACTGATTGGCGGTAAAGCCAGGACTCAAGTTAATAACCATTTTACAACCTTTAAAAAACAAAGTGTGCTACTTGGGTAGACTCTCTTTTTAACATTATGAATATTAATGTAATTCAGGACTCTCCCTGGAAGTGTTCTGAAATTGAAATCCACCCCCCCCCCTACGCGCCCACTTTCAAAACAAAAAGCGCAACTATAGGTGATTTTTTATGTCAATGGAAAAAGGATAAGGTTCGCAAATTCTTTCCCGGTATTTTTCTAAAACTTATGTCCAAAAATACAATTGCAGGCCATCTTTCATTCCCCCCCCCCACACACAAATACAATATATGTTTTAAAGCTTTTATTTGTTTTTATACTTGTTTAATATTTACTTGTTTGTTTATTGATTATTTTCGTTTTATTGATTTATTTCTTTTGTTATTCTTTTGTGTGCATGTGTGCCAGTGCAAACTGAGATATTTCCGGGGGGGGGGGGCAGTTGACTTTCTCCGGGAGGGCAGTGCCCCCGGAGAGATGCCTGAAAGAAACACTGGGTAAGACTGTTTAGGGGCCCTCGTTGGCTGAAGGCCGCCCTGACCAAAATGTTATTCCTTCACTCGTTCCACGCTAGTGAAAAATAAACAAAAAGAATTTCTAAGCAAACGAATAAAAAGGTCCTTTTTTTGTACGTTTTAATTAAAAAAATGTATATATAATGTGAAAAAATAATTTAAAAATTTAGTTTCTAACAAGGACGTTGCTGCTACATAAACAAATTCAAACAATTATTTTCAAGTCTGTCTCCATCACTCGAGTCATTCCCTTAGGTGTCATTTCCTCCTTTTTAGCTTTTGAAATTATGTAGTTAATTCATTTGTTTTTGTTGCTGTTTTGTGCCAACTAAGCTGGCAATTTGGGGTGCGCTGCTTCATTTTTACAACTGTAGTGTGAAGACCGACTTCCACAGTACACACATATACCACAGGAAACCGTACCCAATTATAGGGCGGTACACTAGGTGGCCAAAAGTATCCGGACACTTTCAAAAATTCACATTTTTACAGATAGCTCGAGAAATAAGTGATCAATTGTTCTTTAACTTTAGCCATACAAAATATAGGCTTCACTGAACATTTCCAAGTTAAAATTAAATTACCCTTGCATTTGGGGGACGACAAGAAGGGGGTTGAAAGAAAAACCGCTTTTTGACCATAACTCTTCGAAAATAGCTCGGAATAAGTTATCAATTTCAGTAATTAATTAGAATACTATGTATAATTACTGTACAAATTTTTATGAACGTACTACTCTTACTTCTGAAGATATGAAACATTTTTTGAAAAAACGGCAATTTTATTTGAAGGGTTTTTGCTCATAACACGCAGCGTTTTTGATCAAACCTTATCACAACTTCAGGAAAGATGACAAAATACAAGAGAAAGAACATACTAAAACGGTAAATAAAAATATTAAAAATTCGATGAGATATGAACGTGAAAAGGAAATAATTTTTCACGGCGCATGCGCGAACGACAGAAATTTATAACTACAAAAATATTGTAGCCTGATTTATACTGCATCTTATAAAAAAAGTTCCAGTTGAATATCATGAAAAATGAAAAAGATATCAGCGATCTAGTGAGCTGTATTTCATTCATTAGCAGACAATACATAAATAGTGAAGGTCTGTCCACAAAGAGCTATTTTTAAATTAAAGGTTATTGCGTCGTCGTTCAAAACCAACGTTTCAGAGGGTGTCCGGATACTTTTGGAAACCTACGTATAAGGTCTTTTTGGCCGAACAGACGAAATATGACGACAATGCCAAATATAAATTTTCAAACTGTATACAATTTAACATTGAAAAAAAATGATCGATTGTCACCACACTATTTGTGGACAACCCCTCACTATTTATGTATTGTCTGCGAATGAATGAAATACAGCTCACTAGATCGCTGATATCTTTTTCATTTTTCATGATATTCAACTGGAACTTTTTTTATAAGATGCAGAATGAATCAGGCTACAATATTTTTGTAGTTATAAATTTCTGTCGTTCGCGCATGCGCCGTGAAAAATTATTTCCTTTTAACGTTCATATCTCATCGAATTTTTAATATTTTTATTTACCGTTTTAGTATGTTCTTTCTCTTGTATTTTGTCATCTTTCCTGAAGTTGTGATAAGGTTTGATCAAAAACTCTGCGTGTTATGAGCAAAAACCCTTCAAATAAAATTGCCGTTTTTTCAAAAATGTTTCATATCTTCAGAAGTAAGAGTGGTACGTTCATAAAATTTTTTACAGTAATTATACATAGTATGCTAATTAATTACTGAAATTGATAGCTTATTCCGAGCTATTTTCGAAGAGTTATGGTCAAAAAGCGGTTTTTCTTTCAACCCCCTTCTTGTCGTCCCCCAAATGCAAGGGTAATTTAATTTCAACTTGGAAATGTTCGGTGAAGCCTATATTTTGTATGGCTAAAGTTAAAGAACAATTGATCACTTATTTCTCGAGCTATATGTAAAAATGTGAATTTTTGAAAGTGTCCGGATACTTTTGGCCACCTAGTGTAGACCACTTACAGCAACACATTCACACAAAGAAAGGACAAGGACAGGAGAGAGAGAGAGAGTGCACCTACCGACTGCCGTAGAATGACTGCCAGGGTCTTTTCGTAAGCCGGCAGTCGGATTCGGTGTCCAAATTTATTATTAAGGCACCAAAACATTTCATACAATAAAAATAGAACAAAACAAATAATATTGTACAATACAAAAACAGCAAGACAAAGAACATACAAAACACAGAGATATGAAAAGATGACTAAACGAAACAAACAGAATAATAATAATAAAAAAAAAAAAAAAAATAAATAAATAATATATATATCAAGAAGCAATTTCACTAAGTGAATGAAAAGGTGTGCGCAAAAATATTATGGGCTAAGATCACGTGTTGAACGGAAGATTGTATAAAAGGGGTAGGTGAGAGAAATTTAATCAGGAGATGTCATGCATAACAAAAGAAAGAGTGATTAAGGGTGAATTTTAGTTTAAGTCGGGGAAGATTAGGGTCCCGTTGGCTTCAAGAAAGTTTAATAGATTTAACATGCATCTGTGAGCTTTAAGGTCAATATGGGAGAGGACTTTCCAGTTGTCTCTCATATTTTGATTACTATAAGGGAAGTAGTGGGCTCTGGTGTGCGGGCAAGAGAGTAGGTAGTGTTTTAAATCTCCAAAATCACCTCAGATGAAGTTTGGAGAAGGAAGTAATTTATGTCTGAAAAAGTAATCATGGGAGAGGCCATGTCCAGAATAGAATTGATTCAGGGTTTTATTTGCCAACAGAGTGTTGAAAGAAGGGGTAGGGAAAAGATCAAAAGTTCATCTCCCGGAGGATTCATTTGTCCGATCTTCCAGATGTAGAATGATTTGTCCAATCTTCCAGAATACAATCTTTCCAGATGTAGAGGAGATAATCACGGAGGATAGATTTCAAGTGGGAGATTGGGAGCGGAAGGGAAAAGTTTTGGGGTTTCGAAGTCGCTTCAAAGGCAAGCTTATCGGCCGTTTCACTGCCTGTGATTCAAATATGGGCCTTGACCCAGGAGATTGAAATAAAATTGGCAATTTTGGCAAAATTTTGTTCGGTTTTAAAAGTAAGGAGGGAAAACAGATGGAACTGGAGGAGCGATTGAATGGCTGAAAGGCTGTCAGACAAAATAAAAAAGGAGAAACCTGGGAAGTCAGGAGAATTGGAAATAATCCATTTGATGGCTAAATTAATAGCAAGCATTTCGGCCTGGAAGATCGAGTTATGAGGAGAGAGGGTGTTCGTTTTCGCGAAAAAGAGGTCGTCATTAAAGAAAGCGGTGAGTGCGCAAGCCACCGTGTTCGATTTTGAAGCCGTCAGTAAAGATTTGAATGTTGGGAGTGGCTAGTGGAAGTTCGATTGAATGGTGGGAAAATTTTATCAAAAAAGGTGGCTGTGTAGTCAGGGAAAGACGTATTTTTAAGTTCGAAGTGATTAGAATCATAGTGTGTATTGTGTAAGGAAAATGGTTGGTGAGGTTTAGTATATGAGAAAAGAATAGATTGTTGTTTGAGGTGCAGTTGAAGGGGGCGGGGGGATTCCTGATAGAGTGCTTAGGGCCGCATTAGAGGTTGTGCTAAAGCATTTAGTAATGATTTTCAGGAAGGGTCGTTGGATGGAGTAGCATAATTTTTGGCATGAATTTGTAACCAAAGGGAACCAAATTGGCGCACGTAGTCTAATGATTTTCTAATGACGTTGCAATTAACAAGTTTAAGTAATTATGGAGAAAGGGAGCCTTTAGAGGCGGCAATGCGTGTAACGTTTTGTAGGTATTTTCTCGATTTCCTTTTAAGGTAATAAAGGTGTTGAATGAAGTTAAGTTTAGGGTCAAAAATGATTCCCAGGATTTTGCATTTTTCAGTGAAAGGAATGGACTGGTTGTAAAATTTAATGAGTGGGGATCTGGACTTGAGTGAAATAGAGGAGTTGTTTTGGAGATGTTTACGGGTTATCTGTTTACCAAATACTGTCTAACATTTTTTCGCGAGACCTCCGTCGAATCTGTGCATGCGCCAAGTCTGTTCTGACTATCTTGAAATAGGGGGGAAATGCACCGAGGAAGTAGCAAGCGAACAAAAACTGAAGGCATCAGGAAGTGCGCATCCTAAACCTATCTCCCTTTTTTCAAATGGAAGCGTTCATGGCTGCCAGGCGCACAATACGCAAACAGACAGTACAATGGCAGTAGATTTATCGCGCGAGAAGGTCAGACCGTATTCATCCGCCCATTCTTCAATGATTTTGAGAGAGGAGTTAGCCAATTCCTCCAGTTCCTTTCTGGTTTTGCCGGGAATAACGAGGGTGATATCATCGGCGTAGGCCAGAATTTTGACAGGGGTAGGGAAGAGTGAGTTTAGAAGGGGATTGACTAAGATATTCCAGATCATCGGACTGATGCATGAACCTTGAGGGCAGCCTTTTAAAAGTTGGAAAGAGTCATTGAAGCCACGGGTGTTGATCAGGGGCGGCCCTAGCGCCGGACATTCCGGACCCCTGTCCGGGGCGGCATATTTTAGGGGCGGCATTTGGACTCGAATATGATTGGGATAAAATAAAGTTATATTTGGGGGGCTAAAATAAAGTTTCCTTCAAGGAAAGAAAAGTATGAACGAATTTTACAAACATAATGCTTTTTGTACTTCGGAATTGAGAAAGGTATGAATGTAGCGATGTTTAAGCGTGTTATTTAAATGTATCCCCTTCAACGCAACACTTTTGGTTGTTTCAACATAGCCTATTAAAATAAACGAATCACCGATTTAAAAGAACCACAAGCACAAGCAATTTTTACTTTGATTGATTTTAATTTGCAAAAGAAGTTATACGTTTTAAAAGGTATTGTTTGCCTATTTTTCTCCTGTTATTTTTGTAGTCTTAGTTACCCCCAAAATACAGCATTCTATGTTCTATTTTTCAAAAATTTCCTCGGGGGAGAAACCTCGAACCCTGTGGACCCCCCCTCAGAAATTATGGATATTCTCCACTTCATTAAAAATAGTCACTGCTTGACTTTAATCATACCCATTTTGTTTTAGTCAAGGGTGAATAAAACAAAAACAAAAAAAAAAAAAAAAAAAGAAAAAGAAAAGAAAAGAATAAAGGCAGCACGAAGTTTAAAAAACGAGAGGTTAAAAAAAAAAAAAAAGACACGAGGCTCTGTATCAGCGGAAAAAAAAAAAAAAAAAGGTGACAAAAATGGCCTGTTCTGCCTACAACCAAGTTTTCCAACTACAAAAGGGCCCAATATCTAAAATAGCTTAGGGCGCCATTCGGTCGAAATCCGACCCTGAATACAAGATTTTGTTTTGTCACGCTGTTTTTAATTCCCAACATCTATTTATTGAGTTGGACATTTTTTAGCAATTTATTACTTTTCAAACTTTAATCGTGGAAAAGGGCGGCATTTTGTATTTTTGTCCGAGGCGGCAAAACTGCTAGGACCGTCCCTGGTGTTGATGGTGAAAGTTCTGTTTAGGATGGTTTGAAAAAGGAGTGAGTGGAGAATGGGGGGGGGGGGGGAGATTAAACTTGGAAAATTCTGAGTTAGCTTTGTCATAAGGAATCGAGTTGAATGCTCCATTGATATCAAGTGTAAGGAGTATGACATAATGTTCTGTTGATCTATAAGAGATTATGTTGTTTTTGATTTTATGGAGTGCATCGATACATGATTTGCCAGGGAGAAAGCCGAATTGAAGGGGAGAAAAATAGGAGGAGGAACTTATAGTTGATAAAATGCGTCTGATGAGTAATTTTTCGAAGATCTTACCCAAACAGTTAATTAATGAGGTTGTTTGGGTTTTGAATGTCTTTGCCAGGCTTGGGAATGAGGACAATAGGGGCTTCAATCCGGGAAGGGGGGGGGGAGAATTGAGTTTGAGGCAGTAAATTGAATTAAGTGAGGAGAAGTTTGGGAAAGTTGGTGTGGATAAATCTAATGATGTTGCAATCCATGCCATCCGGGCCGGGGGCTTTTTGAGTGGAGAAAGAGAAGATGGCTGAATAGAGTTTTTTGAAGGAGAAAGGGGGGACACCGAGAAAATTACTCAGTGAGCCGGTGAAAGAGGGGATGGGGGTAGTCGTAGAAAATCCTGAAGGAGAGGCATGGAAAAGACTATTGACTATAGTGGAGATGTTTTCGTTGTTTGAGGAAATGGAAAGTGAGGTGAGTTTCAGGTGACGGGGTTGTTGGGATTTAAAGGCAATTTTATAGTGTAAGTCATATGATGATTTGCATGAGTCACAGAAGTTTTTCCAGGAATCTAGTTTGGTTTTAATGATAGATTTTTTATAAACAGCATTCTCTTTGCAGAGTTGAACTAGGAGGAATTGTTTGGCAATGGGATCTGAAGTTTTCTGGTGTAGTTTAGTAAGGGCTCTAACTTTGAATTTCTGGGCTCGAAGGGAAGGATTCCACTATGTAGGGTATTTAGGATGACTCCTAAGGTAGATATTTTTAAAGCAAAGTTTCATGGCATTTTGGATAAGGGAGTGGAGGTCTTTAAGAGAGGAGTTTAAATCAGGGGGGAAGGGGTCACTCGGATTAGAGAAGGAAGGAAAGTATCGTCGATACCATGAGTTGAGGAGATTTTTAAATTTATCAAATTTACCGTGGGTGGTTTTATATCGGAGGTAGGTAGGGGGAGAAGGGCTGAACGAAAATGTATAGGAGATGTATTTATGGTTGCTTAACGTGATGAGGTGGTCAAGGACCTTCCACGAGGTAAGATAGTTTGAGAGAGAAGGTGAGATGGCGGTGAGATCAGGAAAGCCTATTTTAGAACCATCGGAGTTAGAGAAGGTGGGAGTGTGGTTATTGAGGTTTAAAATCTGGAGTGGGAAGGTAATCAAAAAGTCCGCAATATAATCTCCTCTTGAATCAGTATTGTTGTATCCCCATAAAACGTTTCTACCATTAAAGTCTCCTTCAATGATGATCTTATGGTATTGGAATTTATGTAGGAAGAGGGAAAGTCTGTTAAGGGATGCTACGTGATCAGAAGAAGGAGGAATATAAATGGAAATAATTAGGATATCTCCCATAGTGGTTGAGATGAGGATGGCCGCACAGTCATCAGGAGTGTGAAGAACAGTCGGGATGATAGCCGGGTCAGTAATTAAAATGCCAGTTTTGTAGTGTGTGGAAGGGAAGAATTTCCAGCTGTTACCGAAGGGAAGGCTATTATGGGAGGTGAAGGGATCTTGTAATAGGGCAATTTTGAAGGGAAGTGTAGCGTGTAGGGAGGAGAGTTCAAGCGTTGCAACTTTAGTATTTCGCAAATTGATTTGCAGTGTAGCATATTGGCGTGGCAAGCTGAGTGGTCAAGCATTGAATGACATAATTAAACTGAACATTCTTTATTTACACATATACTACAACTATATTTACAAAAAATGTTAAACTTTAACATCGGGTTCTGTAATACATATTTCTGGAGAGTCAGAAAGCATGTCTGATCACTCTAAAGTTTCAGAGCGTTCTCCTCGATTTCATTTCCGCTCCCCAGCTCAACCGAAATAGATGCCCCCCCCCCTTCTCAGAAAACAACCGGGGATATGATCATCATCTCCTTGTCCAGAGATGCAGCTGGACGAAGATCATGGGAAAGGATGAGGAATTTTGTCCAAACGGTCAAAGGTCAACTTGGGGGCGTAGCAGCAGTGTTTTATGGATTCGAAAGAATGCTGCAGCTGGCCTCAAAGTGTGAGAAACAGTTCCAAGGGTGTTTCCAAGGGCGGGAAACTAGTGGCGTCCGTTGGCAGAAATCGTAAAATGCCATAGCAGTAATGAGAGGAAATCTGTTGTATTAGCTGGATTATCCGGGAAGAAGTCCACCGGGGATGGATCATTACGTAAACCAGAAGAGCACGAGGAACGGGATGAGGACAGGAGAGAGAAAGTACATCCATGCCCGAGCCGGGATTCGAACCCGAGGCCACACCATCCGTGTCAGGCTGCTCTGATCACTAGAAAGTTAATTCATTAAAAAATTGTGAATTGGTTTTATGACCTATATTTTTTCTAGAACGATATTGATACGTACATTTATCCATCCATATAAAATTTTCAACGGTTTAATTCACTTTAATTTTTCTGCACTTTTCTTGAGCTCAAAGTGATTGTTTTCGTACGAATAAACCTAGAAACATGAATAAAAGATTGTAGCCATCCTCCAAAAAGTATCACGGGACCTATGTCGCTTAAAATTTTTTAGCGGTGACTTGAACTGAACTATTATAATTGTTATATAAGTGTTTTACAATTAATGACTTTACGGCGTACATTCGAGAGCACATGATCTGCGATCAGATGTAAACTGAGCGATCAGATGTAAACTGTTCGTTTGTGTAAGGAAAACCTCCTTATTTGAATTCCAGAGCATCAAAGGGGAAAAGTTCCGACGCAAACTGTGGATTTGTACAAGGAGTCCTTCTCTGTATGAATTCTTGAGCATCAAGCACAGAGACATAGTCTAGATAACTTTGCTGTTTTAAAATTGACGTAATGGGAAATTTGTTTTGAAAACTACATTACATAAAGAAGAAATGTACTAAAACTTGCATTGAAAAAAAAAAAGAAGAAAGAAAGGGAAAAAATGCTCCCACTTTTTTATGGGGCAAAGTGAAAAATAAAATATTTTTCGAATGAAATATTTTTAGTTAAGTTATTAAAATTATTTTTGATCAACTGCATGAGTAAATAAATGAATTTATAGTGAAATAACAAATAAATAAATAAATTATTCAATACATGAGAAAAAAAGTGAATAAATAAGAAAGTAAGTAGATGAATGAATAAATAAGAGAGTTATTAAGTGAAGGAATGCAAATAAATTAACTAATGAAGATATAACTGATTTAACAAGTCCTTGAATAACTAAGTAAAATAAACCGATTGCTATTTGCCCCAGTCACATTGACCCACAAGCATTTGACTTAGTTGTGTAAAATATTAAAAATAAAAATAAGGTTAGTATTAAATAAATAAAAAATGTATCGAATATTAGCTGGTTTTAATAAGAAATTAATATGATAGTAACAAGTTATTTATCCATTTATAATAACAAAAAAGATTTTTAATTTTCAATAAAATATAATATGAGTATAAATTTTCTAAAATTGCTTGTACTGTCATATGTCATATGCTTTGATCTTTAGAGGTAGCTTTTTCCTGACTGGGGAGCAGACTACGCTTATTACTACTTAGTTAAAATATCACCCGATAGGTGGTGTCAAAGTAGAGTAAATGTTTCACTTTTACACTTTGCCCCACATTCCCTTACATATATCTACTGAACTAGAATGTCAATTATTTCGAGCAAAGTTTCAATCCACTTATGTATAAGTTTCCCTTTCGGTACTTTCAACGGTTCTATTCTTCGATGTTGGTTAGAAATTAGCTTCAGTATACATCACCGTAATTAAAAGGCTACTGTGTTAAAATA